>JAUJPO010094557.1:0-23568 GCA_032270745.1 Tiaropsis multicirrata | reverse complement strand
ATTGACGTTTAAAGTTTGTCCTAGCTCATTTTAACAAAAAAGTACCCTAAAAAAGGGCTTGGCACGGAAAGGGTTAAAGAATGCAGACATTTTTAGGTTTTTAAGGCAAGTAAATTTTCAAGGATATTTCTATATTTTGAATTTTAGAATCTTTGAAAGAAGTCTAAGTCTAAGTAAAAAATGAACTTGTAAAAATCTTTTGGAGTTCTTGGTCCATTCATAAGATTGTTTTTTCCATCATTTTTTTGTATTTTTCATGAATGAACTTTCAAAGGAAAATTGCACATTTTGAATTTTAAGAACAAAAATCTTTAGCTTTGAAGTTTACTATTTCAATTTTACTAGTTTACTATGTGAAAGCTCATACTGAAGCCTGAGAGGAGTTTTGATGTAAAATATTTTCATTTTGTAAAAGTTAATGTAAATAAACACAAGGTCATCAGAATAAAATTATAAGACATGATAATATAGTTTGGTTAACTCTTGATAATCATAACCTCTTGAGAGGTCGACTTTCTTGTTTTTTTTCTGTTGTGTTGGTGGTTTTTAGTAGCTTCATTTGCAAGATAACTGAATGCGGTACGGGGAAGGAATTTTCGTCTTCATGTTAAACAGTATATGTGTGTTAAAGTAGGATTTTAACTGCATAACTTTATCATATTCAAGTAAAATGGTCTAGGTTCAACTTCGTACCCTGGCCAATAAGCTTTCTGACATTAGAGACCACGATTGGGTCTCCTCTGCATTTCTCATTTTTCACGCGCGACCGCCGACCGGTTCAACCGGAAATCCAGGTTGGTCTAGGTCTTACAACGCTGGACTAAAGGTCCGTAGATTTTTAGAAATGAGCTCCTTCCTTCAAAGGTCAGCTATTATTGCTACCAGATGCAAACAAACCACTTTCAAAAGCAACGAGTGGGGTTGAGAGGGAAGTTATACTGTGCTTTCGCTGATTTTCTGCTATTTGAAAAAAGTCTACAACTTACAAGAGCAACCCGACATTGTATTGAAAAATAAAGCTGTGTTTACACTTATTAATTTGTTCATACTCTTTCATTCTGTAGCACCAGACGAGTTCGAAGGCAGTGTAATCAGTGACTACCAATCGCCTTTCATCCCGAAAACAACAGCATCATCACCGGAAACGCAAAAGAAGAAGAAAGACAGGGCTACCAATCTCAAACGCTCTTTCTTAAGTAAGTCTGTTTCCTATCAATTTAAAAATACGCATACATAAAAACACCTAGTCAGCAGTAACATTTTGTTTAGTCTAGAAGTATACACCGCACACAAGAATATCGAACTAAAAATCTCCATATATCCTCTTAAGTTATACACTACATTTTTTTAAAACACTCAAACACTCAAAAACAGGATAAAGTCATAACAACTGTAGTTATTTATCAGAAATGATTATCAGAAAAAATATATTATTGACTCATATCGACATAAAATTGTTGTGAACGCTTTGAAGAAGTTTTTCTCTCTCTGTGTACTACACTATAAAGCTCTCTCGTGTCGCTTTAAAAGGCGCTTTTTAAAAATTTGTTAGTTTTTGGTACAGACACACAAGGTTTTGAGTGTGATTAAGTTGTTAAATTGTTTTTTGAAATTTCATTTGATCAGCAGCCAAACCTTTTGGGTACGCATGTTAATCGTAAAAGTTTTTAGCTAAGGAAATTATTCCATTACCAACGAGACCTAGATTGTAGTTCACGATGAGGGTTCTCTTTATGGAGAATATACGCATTTTTCTTTTATTAGAACAACAAAATTTTGGCTGAGGCTGGATGTTCTTACTATTTTCAGCCTTAGGTGTTCTTATTGATGTTCATCCAAATGACAAAAAAAATGCCACAATAACCCCAGCAGACACGGAACGTTGTTTTAACGTCCAAACAAAATGTTGTTTCAACAACAGAACGTTATTTAGACGTTGAAACAATGGTGAAATAATGTCGTGTGTCTGGGTTCGTTGAAAAATCCTTCCTTGCAGTAGATATTTTTTTCTCGTTGTCAGCTTTGGCAAGTTCTTAAGATGTTCCTAATTTTTGAACAAATCTCAGTATCAATGTTCTTATAAACTATGTTCTTATTAAAAAGAATAACGTGTAAAAGATAGAAGATTGAAGAGATTTAAGTCTCAATTTTTGAATAGGGCTAATATGTTATGAAGATGATAGCTAATCGAAAAGAAATCGACCTAATGTCATCAACTTGAGATCCATTTAAACCTATCCAATTACCGAGTGGGTGATTCCAGGTCCCAGCCTTGACCCCAAGATGATTCATAGCCTCTATCTACCGTTGGAAAGAGCATCAAATTTTGTGCTTTTGGGTTTTAGATGTATCAGAGTCTCTCGTTACTACTTTTGGAAAGACAAAAAAAACTTTGAACAAAATAAGCTTGAAAAAATATGATTTTTTATTCGCGTTCAAAAATGTGCACATCACCAGTAAAGAAAAGGTTATTGACCAATGAGCTTTTCCAAAAAAATCCGTACCCCACCGTTGAGGATATAAGATACACAAGTAGGTTTGAAATTTTCAATATTCAATATCCTAGGATATCAAAGAGATTAGAAGTTGAACACCATCGATATCCAGGGGGTTCGAAAGTTTCAGCACGGATATCCAGGGGGAGCTGTTGTTAAGAAAAACCGACATCCTCAACAGGGGAAATTCCAATGCCAGGTTACCAGCTTGAAATAAAATTTTCTTCATTTTTCTTCTCTTCCAGCGAAATCGTCTCCAAACTTATTGAGTTTCGACGATACATCATCCGTGGAAGGAGGCGGAAACGATACCGGAACACCCGACAAAAACCACCGGTCACCCTCGCCATCTTTGGAATACTCTAAAGATCCGTACTTTTTAGAAAAACAATTGAAAAAGGAGGATGAGAATAAGATTTCACAGGCTATCTTAAGAGTACAGAACAGCATCAATATCAAGAGAGCAGCCTCACTAGACTGGACGAGCCTCTATAAACCAGAACCAACCAACAACCAGCAGCAAAGATTAAAAACATCCGTTTCAAAACCAAACCTATTAAAAATGGCAGATGTGATTTTTGAACCAATAGTTGATACTGTAGATACGGCAAATAATGATGAGCCGATTGGACATTTGGAAGTCAATAGGACTTTGGATATTGAGCCAGAATCACCGACAGAGGAATCTGCTGTAACTAACGGTCATGTTGACTCTGAGATTCAAGAAACTGGAGATGAAGCTTCCACGCCAGTTGAAGAAACCACTGCTTCTGTTGAACAGGTAATTACGATTTCCTTTCAAATTTCAAATACTGGACAAAAACTTAGTTGGACAAAACTAAATTTTTTGAAAGTGACTAAAATTTTTGTCCTGACTTAGATTTTGTCCCACTAATCATTTTTGTACAAATAAGTTTTTGTCCGATAAGGTAAACACACTATAAAAGTTTTCACAAATTTCTAAGATTCCGTAATGGATAGATACCATGAATTGAACCAGGGACCCTTTTACTACAAAATTGAAAACTACTTTTAAAAGTACTTTTTTTAACCAAAAATCTTGAATCACTTTTAGGAGACAACAGTAACCATGGATACACCGTCACAACAACAAGAGACACAAGTTATTGTGGAAGAGATAGTTGTTAAGAAAGAATCCAAAACCAAACCATCATTAGTCAAAGGGTCTGGTACCAAGAAAACAGCTTCTACTCTTGGTGGAAAGAAAACAACATCAGTTACTAAGACAACTTCAAAGGTTAGTGGACCACTCAAGTTTTCCGTAGTAAAGTCTTACAAGCGAATTTGGAGAACGAGACAAACAGTCTCTTTTATCCAAACGATTTTTAGAGACTTTTGTACTAAAGAACGACGTGGTCTCAAATCGGAAGATAAATTATAGGAATGTAGTAGCTCGTTTGTTCGTTCGTTCTGACTGTAGTCACTATTCTCGAAGTATTATCCTAGAATAAACGTCGACCCCAACTAACGTATCAATATTGAACCAAAGTTATCATAATTTTCTAATTTGAAATTAAAGTAAATTTCGTCTATCAACATCGCTTAAAACCACATATAACTTACAGGACTCACATATCTTTATCACCAGTGAGATAAATTGGTTTACCATCTACAACATTTTAAAACTTATCATTCTAAAAGTTTTTTTCGAAATTAGTACTGGTTCTACTATGACTTCTATTATAGTCTGGTCTGTAGACTGTTTAGTAAACTTTCCAGACTCTTTTTGGTTCGAATTGAATCATAACATTCGAAACTTTTTTTTTCGAATCCAGGTATCAAATAACATGTCAAAAACGACTGTCACGCGAACAACAGTCAGTAAAGTCGGCGACAAAACCACAAGGCCTACCAAACCTTCCACCACAACTACAACCAGCAAAACATCAACAACGCGACCTAAAACTGCACCCACATCGAGCAGTACTAAACCCACATCCAAATCTCCAGCGGTCACAACGGCTTCAGTAGTTCCAAAGAAAAAGAAGCCTATCTCAGAAAGAGAAGCAGTGACAGGTAGTAAGCCTGGTACAGCAACTTCTAAATCTTCAACTCTGGGTAGTAGAACCTCCGCCACGAATAAAACTACTAAAGCACTTGTAAACAGAACCATTGCATCGAAACCAGCTCCCGCTTCATCAGCACATAGAGTTAGAACCACCAAGCCTCCTCCAAGCCGACTACCACCAGGCACTGACAAATCTGTAAAGAAACCTCCACCAAAAACAACTTTTGGAGCATCTGCAACGAGCAAAACAGCATCAACTACCACCAAAACAGCTTCAACAACCCGTAAACCACTGTCAACGACATCAAAAACAAGCACAACAAAACCAAAAACAACAGTTGGAACCACAACAACAAGACCGTCAACAACTTCAACCATCAAAAAGACAACAAAAACAACAGCTGATCCAACAAAATCTGTCACAAAACCAACATCAGCATCATCAATGAAATCCTCTCGACCTGCTTCCAGTAAGACTCCAACAACAACAACAACAACAACAACAACAACAGTAAAAGGACGTACTTCAGCTTCACCTACAAAACCTCTTTCCTCCAGGACGGCAACAAAGACATCCACGGCTAAATCTACGGCAACCGATAAAACTAAAAAGCCAGGATCTGCGTCCTCAGTTGCTAAGAAACCAACTGGAAAAGCTTCTTCCGTTATTGATAAAACGAAGCCGAAAAAAAAGAAGGCTGAAAAAGCAAAGGAGGAGGAACAACCAACACAAATTAACAAAGAAGAAGTTATTGTGATCCCTGTTGCACAATTGGTTGATGACAATTCACAAGATGATGAAGCGAACCAATCAGACGTCGTGAAACCAATCGATGACGTCAGTATCAGCAGATCAGAGGATATTGTTTCGGCATCAGAAGAAAGCAAAGAATCGATTACTGCATCCGTAGAAATTGATCAATTAGAGTCCGAAGCTCCTGAAATAAGCCAATCAGAGCCAGAAGTTTCCCAAACCATCCAATCAGAACCGGATGTTTCACAAAGCAACCAATCAGAAGAAGCCATTCAACCAGCTCAACCAACACACGAGGCGTTCACTCTTATCCAACACGAAGATGTATGCGAAGAACAGAGCGATTCAGAGGATAAAGAAAACACCCCCAAAGTGCACTTCGAGCAACAAGAAATCTCCGACAGTCACGAACAATCAACATCGTATGATTTCCATGCCACGTACGGACAAGATTCTGATCACGACTTATACTGTGTTACACCTTTAGTGAGTGGACAGTACGATAGTGAGACACCCAATTCGGAATTTTCACCCAATCAATCGCCAACTAAAACACAATACAATGAGAATCCATTCGCAACGGTCGAAGAAGAAGCTAGACTGGAAGAATCACCTGAGATCTCAATCACAGGTAAGCTAAAATTAGCCTGGTGACCATTTTGTTATGAATTCAAGGGTTTCAAGGGTCATTTTGGCCCAAATTTCCAGGGTTTCAAGGGTCAGTTTGGTCTAAATTTCAAGGCTTTAAAGTGTACAGGAAAGCCAAATCTTTCCATGAAACAAAATTAGGATCAAACAAACGTGCTTCTTGATTGTGTTACGTTGTTGTTGTTAGAGATATAATCGCTCTAGTTTCCATTTCTCCGTTGAAAACCCACAAATTGTTTGCTTACAGAGGTCTGAGAACGAAGTGACTTAAGGTTAATCATCACTTTTTTTCTATGGTATTCATTTTACAGGAGCTTCCGGTTCACCAAACGAGATATTTGAAGAAGACCCCGGACGCGTTGGAAGGCTGGATTTCAACCAAGACTTTGGAGTTGCATCACCCGAGAAAGAATTCGTTTCGCCGAGTAACGAGCCTCAAGAACTCGTTTCACCGGAAACCGTCCTTTCTCCGACTAATCAAGAACTAGAAGAGCTCGTTTCTCAGTCAAAACAACGAGAAGAGATTTTCTCACCAGTGGAAGATCGGCAAGATTTAATTACCCCTGCTCCAGAGCAAGAAGCGTCACCAGAAGTCACCTCACCGTCATCTGAAATCGTTTCACCGACACCAGAGGTAGCCTCACCGACATCAGAAGTCGTTTCACTTACGCCCGAACAAGAAGGAGTAGTTTCTGCCACAGAAGATGCAGAAGAACCTAGTCAAGAACAGGAAGAGATGATTTCTCCGGTAACCAATTCACCAGCACAAGAACAACCGGAATTCATCTCTCAGACCGAAGACCGAGAAGAAGTCGTTTCACCGAGCGAAAACCGAGAAGAAGTCGCTTCACCAGTAGAAGAAATTCAACAAGCGTCAGATGAACAAGCACATATCACCTCTCCGTATGAGGTCGTACCTCAATCTGAAGAATCACCTGAACCTGAAGAGTCTAGGGAAATCTTTTCCCCAACATCTCATGAGCCTCAAGATTTTATCTCTCCAACTGAGGAATCTACAGAAATCATTTCACCAAGCGACGAAACTCAATCCTTTACTGAGCCACAGAACGAGTCCCTGATTGAAGGCACATCTGAAGAATCTATGGAAATCTCATCTCCGGTCAATCAAGCATCTCAAGATTTCCTTCAAACAAGCGAAGAAGTGCAATCAGACTTTGCTTCATCACCAATCGAATCTGCAACTCCACCCGAAGTAGTATCTACAGCTCAAGAAGAAGAAATTGCTTCTCCAAATGAAGAATCGCAAGTCTTGGCTTCACCTGCCGATGATGAGCATCAAGAAATCGTATTGTCAACCGAGGAACGAGAACTTGCATCTCCGAGTGAGGAACGACAAGATGCAATTTCACCGAGTGAACAACCCGAACACGACCGACAACTTTTCTCACCCGCCACCGACGACGAGCGACAAGGTGCTTACTCACCGACTGAAGGAAGCATTGAATTCAACTCCCAGATTACACAATCAGTAGAAGTTACAGAAGATCGGCAAGAAGTCGTTTCGCCAAGCGAGGAACGAGAAGAAGTAGTCTCGCCGACTCCATCCCGAGAAGATCTTGTCTCGCCGACTGATCAACCAGGAGATATCATTTCTATAACCGAAGACCAAGAAATCGTGTCTCCGACCGAAGAACAACGAGAAGTTGTCTCCCCAAACCAATCAGAACAAGAAGCTTCATCTATCAACAGATCAGAAATCTTTTCACCAGAAGTCCCCTCCTCTCCTATACCTGACGATAGATCAGAAGTAATTTCGCCAGTCCAAGAAGGAGAAGCCATTTCACAGGTAGAAGAAAAAGAAGAGAATATCGATCCTTTTGCCTTTGAACCTACAACCCAACAGCCATCAGAAGTCACCCATACACAAGAAACACACTCATTTGATAATAGCCACCACGAGGTCATAAATTCAATGGAAACCAACCACACTCCTGAAGCTCAGTTACAAACCAGTTATAGCCAGGAAACCAACATTATTGAAACCACCGATAGCCAGGAAACCCAGATCATTGAAACTACTCATAGCCAAGAAACCCAGATCATTGAAACTACTGATAGCCAGGAAACCAAGATCATTGAAACTACTGATAGCCAGGAAACCCAGTCAACTGAAACCAAGCAAGCATGGATAGAACAGGAGTCGACCGTTGATGCGTCTTACGTCATTGATGCCCGATCGGACGGCAAAATCCAAATCGGGGAATATTCGTCCGCATTCTCTGAATCGGATTCAAGCGAACAAGAATCACCCAATCATCACGTCATCATTTCCAAAACAACGCATCAAAATGGCTTTGCGAATACCGATGAACTGGACCCTTTGGTGGCGCCGATGACCCAGGAATTGGACCAAATAGCGCCGCCACCACAGCCGATCCATTGTTTCCAAGATGAGCAAGGACAATTCAATACCCAAGGTGATGAAAATCAGAATGCTTATTTTTGAAAAGTTCGGCGATTGACAGTAAGAAGTTGGAAAAAACATCTTTATGATTTTTTTTTAGAATGAGCTCTTGACAGAAAATAGAAAATGAAATGACTGCAAATATCAGGTTGTCCTGGAAAGACACAATGTTGGCAGCCGATCGATGAACCTTGTGCATCGAAAAGGGACAAAACGAAGTAAAGTAACGTAATGTTGGATAGAAAAAGACTTCTTACTTTTTTTTAGAAAATATGAATCCATAAATGAACCTCTTTTATCATTTTTAAGGCCAGAGAAAAAATTAGAATTTAAAGTACTTTTAATTTGAAGGGAAGACTTTAAACTGTTAAACTGTGAAATAAGGATAAAAGAAATTCATGGTCAAATTGTGTCTTTACAGATAAGTCTTTCTAAGAGATTTTAATGTGGTACCAGCTACATACGCATGAGGCGGTCTACCATAAGGTGGCGGAACATACGTGTCTTTTAGTTAAAAAAATCACTTCAAAACCCAGGAAAAATTGATTTTTGTTAATAGGATAAAAAAGTATTTATTTGTATAAAAATCTATTGTTAATTTTATTTTGCAAAGAAAAAAAGCTTTTGAAATGGAAAATTGGTACTGATGTGTTTGAATCGTCATGACGAATAAAGTAGTCTACAACTAGAGAAGTAGAATAATAACAGATATAAAAAGAGATGTTTAACGGGAAATTGAAAACAGGCAACGACGTGGTCCGTGGTCTTGGACGATAAATTATATGTTTCAGGACGCGAACTTCTTTTGTCAAAAATCACAAATTTATTCCTTTGAGACTTTTCGCTGTTTTCTTTTATCCTTTCAAATGGCTTTGATACCATTATATTTTGAAAAATAATTTTGCTGTATAAAAATGCAATAAAATAGGTCTATTTTCTTAAATAAAGATCCTTTAAATTGACCCCTTACCATTTACAAGTAGACTAGTAGGTAGACTAGTAACACTTTAATAGCACTGGCATCTCATACCAGTGGCGGATACAGAAGGTACTCAAAAACTTTGACGGAGAGTGGTACTTTTGCAACCTCGTACCCAGGGCGATAAGCTTTCTGACATAAGGCCTATCCTCTTTTTCTCATTTTTCCCACTCGGCTGCCGACGCTTTGCCCTAGAATCAAGGTTAGTGGTTTTGTTCATACTCCTTATATGGAAATCAAAACTCTCCGTCAAAGTTACATTCTGTATTAGTCTCTGCGTACGATTGTCAGATGTTGGAGGTTGAGTATAAGACCACACATGACATGAAAACTCAATGCGGGGACGCCAGCCTTTAAAAGAAAAAATCTCAAAAAATAAGAAATCGTGGAGACTTACCAACAATAGAAATGCACCAAATAGCCGAAGTTTGTTTTGCTGTCGGCAATCTCTCTGGCAGCATGTTGCTCCACCATACTGGCCAAGCAGGATATCTTCCTAACCACCAGTATATTAGTTAAATCATGCCATCGGCTTAGCCTTCATTTTATTGTTAGTTTGGTATTGTTAATATCATTTAATTAGTTTCTCTGAAACGATACGAAATGTTCATTTGATACTACTGTTGCAAAGCAGGTTCCCGGTTGCACTCACAGGGGGGCTGCGCTGTAAACACCAGTGGTTCAACAAGAACCATTTCACTACATCTCTTTAGAGCTACGCGAGGTTATACTGTTGTTAAAAGCAGTGGTCAAGGACACTTGCTCTCTTTTTTGTAGGAACAGTGAGGCCGAAAAATGACAAAATGTAAGAACAAAATATGGCTTAAAAATAATATGATGAAATAATGAATTCATTTGAACATGATTTGAGGTTGAAAGGTTGAAGGTAGACAAAATTCATAATAGGCGGAAGTAAATCATTTTGTCTTAACGGTAACAGCCGAAAAAACTTTGCTCTCTATTTTTGCAAAACATCCGGAATTTTGCACTCTATTTTGGGTGATTCCGTTAGGAAAACTGACGTAATGCTAACTTACGCATATATTATGAATAAGAAGGAACCGGTATTAAGTAAAAATATTATGTTTGAGCAAAGTCACTTTGAAGAACAGCGCAACCAGGAAATAGTAATATCTAGTTCAATCTCAATTCATATCTAACTATTACGTAATCTTTCTACATAAACATTCCAAACAGCTGCGGATGTTTCCGTATAAAAGATTACGTAATTGGTATTATTACTATGAACACTACATTGAATAAAAACGGCCACGACAGACCGGGTACGACAGGTGCGGTGACTGCCGTACCAGATCTCGTCGGTTGAGAAGTGAAAGTTAGAGAAAAAAATTCCAAGGACATAGAGCACACCTCAGCTCAAGGTTCGGATCGTTTCGTTGCCTCGTCCAACTAGTTTAAAACTGCGTGCGCCGTGCCTGATCAAAACAAACCAACTTCTTATCATATATTGGCCTTTTCCAGAAAATATCCATATTCCAACTGTTGAGGATGTCGATTTTTCTTATCACTTCTTATCTTAGCTTACTCTATTTCTCATTTTTCCGCGCGCGGCCGCCGTCGGCTCGCCCTGGAATCGAGGTTGCCTGATGCGTAAAGCCTTTTCATAAAGCAACGACTGCATCGTTTTGAATTGAGCGCTATGGTAAATGAATACCATAGGAGCTTATCAAAACGTGACTCTATTGATAGGTGTGTCATTTTGAGTCTCGTGAGACATAATCTCCTTGGTAATTGTATGAAAACGAGGCAGTCGTTGCCCATGACGTAGTTTATAAAAAGGTCCATTGGCCGCTAATTTTTCTAGGCTTTCTAAAAAATATATGATTCAGTTCCCTTTGTTTATTGAAAAGGAACGGTGAAACAAACAAAACAGAAAACAACAAAAAACTATATTTTAAGTAATAATGCACTCATTTCTTGTTGCGTCTTAATTCGAAAAATAAATATTTATGACTAATAATGGAGGTGAATAGAGAATTTACCAGAAAAATCATAAAGATTTTCTACAGGTGTGAAGAGCAAAAAATCATTCCCTAGCAATTACTTGTTACAGACAATAATATGTTAAAATAATCCTTTTAAAAGCTCAGGCATGAAAATTAAGATAATTAATTATTTCAGGATCAACACGTTCGTATCTAAACAGAATACGGGCGTCAAGCCAAAGCTGCCATTGTTGGTTTAGTTGAATAGAATTTCAAGCAAATAAAAGAAAGCCTTCTACACAGAGAACCAATGATTTTATAAATGTTTTTCAGGAAGTATCAATCGTCTCTCAAGTATTCTGACGTTAGAACAACATTATTTCGACGTTAAAAAACGTCCCGTGCCTCCTGGGCTAGTTGCAAGGGCTCTGAGAGAGACATGGAGAATTAGATAGAAAAAGATGACCTTACAAATATCAAAATATTTTAAGAAAATTAAAAAATCTCTACAATTGCATCATTATCCTTTAAAATTCCGCTTCACTATCATCCTTCTTGCTTTTCATGAGGTCATTGAACCGTGCGAACAAAGCTTCAACTGATTTCTCACCGTGCACTTTATTGTCGCGCGTGCGCACATTGACTGTGTTCGAGCTCTGTTCCTTATCACCAACAACTAAAAAAACAATAAAAAATGTTCGATTTTTCTTTATTCTACAATAGCGACCGAGGTTACGCAAGGAGCTATTTAGGACGTTAGACGCATCTGTGACGGCCTGTACATAGATTTTCGTTTACAAGTTTTGGTTAGACAAATTATGTACAGGCCGCCACAGACGCGTATAACGTCCTTAATAGCTCCTTGTGTAACCTCAGGTAGAGAAGCGTCTTTTGGAGACAAAAAAGGACTGTATTTTTCTTTCAAAAAGCCTGTTTTGGCTACAAGTTTTGAAAAACATATAATTAAAATTTTGTTAAGGGGAAGCGTCCGATAATCAAACTCAAAAGGATTTTCTTTATCCTCCACGGAACAGTACTGGGTTTGACATGCGTAAATTAACGAGAAAAAATAAGTAAATTTTGACGGCCAATTGCCAAACGTAATTGGACCAAAAAAATCGGTTCCATTAAACCAAACCAAAAAAAATAATAATAATAAATTACCTAAAATGAAATTGTAATGCGCAAGTTGAGCATTTCGAATTTTCTTGTTCAAAGTTTCTCCTGCGTCCAAATTGGGCTCTACTTTGAAATCGCTTGCCTTCAGATCATCAGCAACCTTTAAGAAAATGAATATTATTCAAAACAAGGTATTTCAGTTTTTCGTGAAGTGAAAAGGAAAGCTACCATACGTTAAAGCCCAAAGAAGACGTGTCTTAACGTGTTCAGCAGCGTATGGTAGAGACAGCTGTTATAATTATTAATAGGGAACTAAAACTATTTGTCCAACTTACTTTCTTTGCATATTCGTCATATTTAGGGCTGACAGGAACTACGATAGCTTGACGCGGTGATAACCAGAAAGGCCATTTGCCACCGTAATTTTCCGTCAGGATAGCCATCATACGTTCCACCGATCCGAGGATGGCCCGGTGAATAATGACCGGTCGCTTTCGCTCATCACCTTCGCCACTGGAAATAAAGAATATGAAAAGAATAATTCAAATGGCAAAATCTAAGACCTTTCAGACCCAAAAATGGCAAAATCTAAGACCTTTCAGACCCAAAAATGGCAAAATCGAAGACCTTTCAGACCCAAAAATGGCAAAATCGAAGAAATCGCAGACCCAAAAACTATGCGAAAGAATCAAACATAATTGGAACTTTATCGTGGCTTGGATCACAAGATATAACCATTTGGCTACGTTTCGAGAGATTCTTCTTCCATCATTGGACAAAATGGTTTTTACCACAAAGTTTTTTTAACACTTTAATATATTCAGATACACAAAAGAATTGCCCGCCTCGTTTTCTTAAAAATCTCAGAGCACATTACGAGCCTTTGAAGTGCGATTTTGTTTAAAATTATTTCAGAGTTATTGATTGCCTTTTAGGGTACATTACTTGAACGAGAAGAAAGCTGAAGAAATCCATCGATCCCTGTTTTTTGACAAATGAATATCATTTCTATACAACGAGGGGCATTGGGCTTCCGTACGGATTTGGATTTTTTCTGGAAAAGCACATCGAGTTTTCCCCGTTCGAACAATACAAAGTTTATTTCTTACGTGACATAATTGAGATTGAATCGTTCTGGGAGTTGGAAATCCAATTGAATGGTGGCGCACTGATGGTAACGTCGAAGAGCATCTCTGATTTGAATGTCAATCTAAATTATTGTAAAATCATTTTTATGGTCCTTATATTACGTATTATGTATTTCAAATGTGATAAGTCAACCGCATCTGCTAGTGAAGGTCGTCACACTAAAACTAGATTATCTAAGTGTTAAAAAGCGCATCTTTGTTTTGAATGTCAATCTAAGTGGTAGAAAGTGATGCTTTGATGATAGTCATTGAAAAATACACTGGTCTGGCAATATATTGATATAACTTTTTGTCAACTTTTTCTTTGTTTAAAGCCAAAGTAAAAAATGTCAACTTGCTCACTTATTGATCACGTTACCAATAATCTTCTCTCTTGGGATTGGTCTATTTTTTTATCACGTGATAAAAAAGTGAGCAAAACACACCAATTTGCGTACGTAAGTTCAAAATGTAAACAAAGGACAAATACGAAAGATATCCAAACCGGGGTTTTTATATTGACTATGCTTTGATGAACCTATTATCTGGTAATCAAATGAAATTAACCATTCAGGCGATAAATAACCTTTAAACGAACGAAGGGTAAACTTTACGACCTGAAGGTGGAAAAAATATTTTGAACTTAGCTACATTCCGTTGTCTGACGTTCAATGCAAAACAAAGAATGTTTTGGGACATTTTCGAAATATGGAACAAGAATATTTTCTGAAGACTATATCCAATTGCAACAAGTTTCAGCATTCAGAAATCTCCAAATTCAACACTATTACAATCTCGTTTTTTTTGTTAAAAAACAAATACGTCAGTCATACCTTTGGTCCGTAGAAAGCACCATCTCCTGGGTTTAATACCCATTCTTCTCCAAATTCTTTCAACGAGTTCTCCAATTGCTGTCAAAATAATAACAATAAAAAATAAACGCCTAAAAATATAAAGTGAAAACTCGAAGTAAACCACTTTCCATTTTAATCATTTAATTGTAAAAATTTCTTGTAATTATTTTAAAAGATTTCTTTTTGTCTAAAAACAAAGTCGCTCGCAAAATGAATGGGAGAGGTTGCTACACACTTTTCCAAACATAACTCCTTCTAAAAGTCTCTGTCACAGTCCTGCAAGTCCCCCCAAAGCAAACAAAGGGGAGAGGTTAATACACTCTCTTGAAATAGATTTCTTTGATTAAAAAAAACGTCTCAAACCTTTTCCGCGGTATTCCACATTTCGATATCACCCATGTATTTCTCTGGTCTGGTCGACAAATTCAATTTGAAGCTAAACCCAAAGATATCGTAAACGTGTCTGAGGAAAGCCAAGCAACTCTTTATCTCCTCTTCGATCTGGTCCGGTCTGCAAAATATATGTGCGTCGTCCTGCTGGAAACGCCGCACACGGGTCAGTCCCGTTAAAGTTCCGGATAATTCGTTACGGTGCAGGACACCAAAGTCAGCCATACGCAGAGGTAGTTCACGCCACGAGCGTGGTCGATGATCGAACATGACACTAAAGAGAAGGAATGCAAAAATCAAAGCCAATCTGCCAGTTTAAAAGACCAGTACGACTACTAAATGCTATGATGTTGCAAAACGTATGCATGGCTAAAAAAAATTTGAATTAAAATAAAATAAAACAGTTTTGTTAAACAATTTGATTAAACGAGCCAATCAATGTTCGAGCCAATCAACGTTCTTCTTTTGGACTGATGACTCGACTTATGCTCTCTAAACCTAGTAACCTAGCACCACGTTTCTATACATGTAATGAGCTGCGTGAGAAGAACCTTAAAGAACAATGTTCGATCGAATAGAAAGAATTCGATAAAATGAGTTTCTCGCGGCTCCCGATGGCGGCATATAATCCACCTTACAATTTGAGAAACCACATCGTACTTCTTTAGTACAAAATCGCTTGAATAAATGAGACACATTTTTGTCTCGATGGTTCGTTCTCCAAACTTGTTTAAGAGACTGTACTACGGAAAAATTGAGTGGTATAATTTAAATAAAGCTTACCAGTGTCCGGGACAATTCATGGGCTTCAAAGCGTATCTTTCTTTTTCCACTTCGAATGAAAACATGTTGTTCTGTTAAAATATTGTAAAAACAGTTAAAAAATCGGCAAAAAATGGGAAATGTCGTCATTTCTCTAATTTAAATACGGCCAATTAAATAATTATTTTCGAGGTGCCGCACTAATAAAATGGAGAAATTAAATCTTTCTAAGCTTAGCTTACTTAATACCGTACAAATGATTACAGGAAAATTTCATTATAACCGTACCAAATCATTCAAAACATTGATGAGCAGCCACAGGGGGGCTACAACTAAAATTTTCCTCAAAAATGCTGGGGGCTGGAATTTATAAAAATTTTAGGGGTGCTTTTGATTTCAGGGGTACCTATTTTCTCATTGTAAGGTCTGGGGGCTGAAGAAATCTTCATTAGCAAATGCCTATCACAATCTATCATGCAAAAGCAAAAACAAATTCTCAATTCTATGAGATTCAGGGGTGATTAGTAAGGATTTCCTTAAATTACACGAGGTGCCAAATCACAGGGGGTACCTTATATGTGTTCTTTAGGGGGTACCTATTCACAGGTGGTACCTACGAAAGCCTATTCTAAGGGAGTACCTAGATTTCAGAGGGGCCTAAAACCTTGAAAGGTGCCATGCATAGTTCGAATCCGCCTATCGTGAGGGGGGGGGGGGGGGTCGACCTTCCCCAAAATAGCAACAATGGGAGGGGTAGCAATGTTGCTCTTAAAAGGGAGATGACAAGAAGGCACAATGGGCAGGATTAAGGGACAAGGGGCACATTTGGCCATAACTTTTGATCTAGATGTCCTAAAAATGTGCTTAACCCCCTCATTTCAAAGCATTTTAGGTCAGAAAACAGGAAAAAGCAAAAAGGTTTTCAAAAATCTGGGGTTTTCCTCTGAAAATATTTTTTATCAGATTTTTTGTTTTAATGACTGGAAAAGGTTGTAGAATTCATCTGGACAAGGTTTGAAGTCTTAAAATTGATGGTTGCTAAGGGAAAAAGGCCTAATAAAAATATTACGAAAATGCGAAAAAAATGTCAAAAAATGGCAAATATGTCGTTTTTGGGCCAAAATGCCATGTCAAAAAATGCATTTTTCAATGTTCAAAAATCCTTAAATATTAAAAATGCATAGGTTGGAGTATATAGATTTAGTCCAAATATGGCTTCCAAATTTCACCAAATATTACGGTTGGCTTGTTGCTATGCCCAAAAAAAAAGGGGAAAATTAAGAAATCAGGCCATTTGTAGGGGGCACTGTTCTTTTTATCGACTCTGTTCTTGAACATTGCAAAGTCAGTTTTGCAAATTGCCACATGTAGGAACCATGCAAAGACAACTTTTTTTAAATCAGTTTTTGATGTGGTTTCCGAAAAGTATATGGTTTGGTTTTGGTTCTGCTTGTGGCATCTCGAGCAAATTCTTATTTTCGGTCAAAAAATAGCCCCTAGAAATTCTCAAAAGTTTTTATCAAGAATTTTTGTGGACAATGTCTGCAGAAACTGACTTTTTTGTAAAAAACTGGACCCAGGCTTAAAAGTTCTTGAAAATGTTTTCAAAATTTCCATTTTTGGGTCGACTTATGGCTATTTTATGGTCTGAATTTTTTTTAATGTTTTCTCGTCTTCAAAACGACCAAACTGGTCCGTAAAACCAGAAAAAAATTTTAACTTTTCTTTGAATAGACCTTTTCTTTTATTTACATAGATTACAAAAAAGCCATTTAAACAATTTTGGGAAAATTGGGTTTTTCCCAAATGTGCCCCTTGTTGCCCACTGTGGAAGGGGGTCAACTGTTTTCCCCTTAAAATTTTGTTGAAATCCCATTATATTACAATTTGGTAATATTTTTTATTAATCATTGTTTAAAACACAAGAGTATAAAAGGCCAGTTAGTCTATGTTAAAAACCATATTTATTCTTTCTTTTATTATGGCTTTAAATCAATACAAAATTTAGATTCCGAAAGGACTTACTGAGTAATGTTGCTAATGACCTGACGTTTCCCACAAAATATGAAAAAAGAAGCCTCGCTTTCGTGGTGAACTACAGAGCAATGAATCCGATTGATGTTGAAAAAAAAGTAAAGTAGCTCTGTCTCTGTGATGGACTTACCGAGTAATGCTGCCAATGACCAGACGTTTCCCACAATTTGGTGCTGTAAATATTGGGAGTGACTACTTCTTGAAAACCTCGTTTCTTGTACTCGTCCTTTAAGAAAAAAACACGAATGAGAGTTCATAAGGAGCTCACAGGGAGGAGTGAGTCTCAAACCATTTATTTCGGACAATCTACCATTTATATCTCGGACAACATACCAATCATTTCGGACATCTTTCTTTGTTGAAACTTTGTTGTCCCTTGGAATATCATTATAGAACTTCATTATGAGATATGCGAACATGGTAGCAGTTGCTGTCTACCAAAACGAAATCTCTTAAAACTTACCCTTATAAACTTGACTAGCGTGTTGTAAATGTGTGCACCGTTGGGCAAAAAGAAGCAAGACCCAGGACTTAATTCGTGGAAGAAGAACAACTCTTGTTCGCGTCCGATCTTTCGGTGGTCCCTCTTGGCTGCCTCCTCTTGGAAATGTTTCCATTCTTTCAACTGTGCAAAAAAGGGAATTATTTTATACACTTTGTGGGTTCCTCTATTGTGAGCCTTTTCTCCATTGGAGGCGAAAATACGAGCCTTTTTGAGCAATGGGGTGGATCACAATGGGCCACAAACATAGGGGTGCTCTTATATAAAATCGTGGGATTCACATAATTTCATTCAGGTTAAAAATTGCCGCAATGAAGTCAATATGATCAGATCTGAATTTTCCCTCCGCAATCAATTTTTCAATTTCAATCTTTCTAATATTGAAAAACATTTCTATTGTAGAAAGTGACCAAAAGACTAATTACTGACAAATATAATTCCCAGGTTTTAGAGAGGTGGTAAGGTAATTCACAGGCAATTCAAATAACATTTAAGAAATGACTGACAATTGCTGTGTTCAGAAGAAGAATTGTTGATCGATATTTTTATCGGTACAAACTGGACTTACCATTTTATCATTAGGAAAGGAGATACCATAAATACGCTGTAATGTTTCTGCGTCAGCTTTCCCTTCCCAGTATGTGGATGAATTCTGAAAGAAGAAATAATTGCATCAGTAATATGTCTAATACAGCTCTAGTGGCCAACTTGCCTTTTAATTGAAAGGTTGTAGGTTTGGCCCTGGCCATTGTTCACTTAACGAATGAGTAACACAAAACAGGTAAACTTAGTTGTACGAAATTGGGATAGGCTCCTTTGATGTACCGCTGCTACCATCACTAGGAAGGCCTCCTCGATTAACTTACTTAGTATAGCTTTTCAGCCGAGCTCAACTTCTTGTGCAAAAGAAAAGTTTGTAGGTTTGGAACAACGAGGTAAGTATAAATTAGTTCTTTTGACACGGTCAATAATGTTAATTAAAGGAGCAGGTTGTACCCGTTTAAAAATCTGCTGAGTGACCAAAAAACTTATTATCTCCTTTAAAAATGTACTTTAAAGAAGTACATGTAGTTGGAAAAGAACAAAAAGTTACCTTTGTAACAGTAATAGCTTTAGTTTTGCCAGTATGTCTGACATGAGGGCCACGACAAAGATCGATTAACGGTCCACATCTTAAGAAGAATAAAGAAGTTAGTTACATTTTCAAAGAGATTATTTTTGTTAAGATGTCCTTTTGAAATTCAAACCGCATCTATCACTGCGGTAGACAGGATAACCGTTGTCTTTTTTAATGTTGATTAAGACGATGGGTCCAACTCAAGTCCGATATTTTTAAAGCGATCTGATTGGTAGATTATATGATTGAAAAACAATGCAAGGAATTTTCATTGGGTGATAAAATGAACTACCAATAAAATCATGATCAAATTGGGAATTCAAATGGATTGCTTGTACCATGCTATTATTTCTTCGACATCAGTAAAATATAAAAATAAGGGATGATTGCATGTGTCTCCAGGCTATCACTGTGGCGAAGTATTGCTATAGATCAGTAGCATAAAGGATGAGAATTTGAATTAAATCCACCCAAAAGAAATTGAGAAACAACGTAACTCACGAACCAAAAAAAAAGGGACCGGCACTAAATCAACATGCATACAATCAATATTATTGACGAGAAAAAAGTCTTTGGGAAACAAGGGACTAAAAGATTTATAAAATGTTGTGACAGAACTTGCTTTCCCTGAAACACAGTTTGCTCTGATTCTCAGTTTAAAAGTATAGAACCAAAAAAAATTTTAACGAACCTGTAAACGGTAGTGGTTGGAGTTGTGACTCGTTCATTTAAAATTCGTAGTTTGAAAGGATTGTACTAAAGAGTAATAAAAATCCAATCAATTTGACAATGAATCTAAAAGATGTAGTTTATTATGATAAAATACTTTGTTAGAATGGTTTATTTTCGTAATCCATTCCTTTGTTTTTTTTATTACCTTAGGCCTGAGAAAATTAAAGAGCATTTTAATAAGATGAAAAAAAGAATAAAATTAAATCACAAAATCATAGCTTAAAAAATGGTGACGCCATGGTGACGTCAAATACAAGGAAGACTTAATACCAAGCAATGCCAAAATAAATTACAATAACACTTAAACATTTACATACTGCAAACATTTTCAAAAGGTCTTCTTTTTTCATTTCGAGTCGAACAAACTGTTGTTTTTCCTTGACGATTTTCTTGACGATACTTTCCAGTGATGAGAAGTCGTTACTGGAGACTTGTCGGTCATCAATAGACATGTCATAGAAAAATCCTTCTTCAATTGGTGGCCCGTAACACAGACAGCCACCGTAGTGACGTTCCATAGCTTCTCCAAGGATGTGAGCGCTGGAATGCCAAAATACTTGCTGTCCTAAAGTTTCAAAAACAAACAAGTGATACTTTTATGGACCTACCTGGTTATAAAATTAAATTAACCCTAAAGGTCATAAGAATGAACGAAAGAAAAAAAAGTACAGCTCAATTGATAGGCGAATTACAGCCATTATACCATGGTAAGAGAACCTCTGTCTGTCTGTCTGTCTGATGAATGTGCGCATCTTTGAAGAAAAAAAAAGAAAATCCCCAAAAACCTCTTTTTCAGGCTGTTTTTGGCAAAAATCAGCTGCGAAAAATGTTCTTTAAAAATCGAGTTCCATCATATGATAAGGTATCCAGATGACCATCTTTGTGCAAAAAAGCAGAAAAAAATAATGAACCAATTTTGAGAAAACCCCTAAAAACCTCTTTTTCAGGCCGTTTTTAGCCAAAATCGGCCGCGAAAATTATTTTATCAAAATGTTAGTGATATCGCAGTGAAAAAATGCAAGTCTAGAAAAACATCCTTTTTGTCAGTTTTGTCGATAATTTGATGAAGAATACTTCAGTCTTTCTCAAATTTACATAGGAGCTGCACTTTTAATATATTTGATCCATTTCCATTTATGCTTTTATCATAATTATCTCAAAGTCTAGAAGAAAAACAAATGTAAGTGTCCACTACCGTCAATTTACACAACATGCACACTCTCGTCACAACTTGCAGAGCCATAACAAACAGATCCATCTGGTCTTCTTTTAATATTGTTTTAAAATTAAAAAAACACAGCCAGTGCTTGCATGGAAAGGACTCCCAATTGAAATTAATCGGTACTCAGCTCCCGTGTTGAATTTGTTTAATTATGGTCACCTGGTTATTCCACCCGGGCAGAAAGTTTGACAGACCAAATTCATAGACCAATCAAAAGAGAGTTTTAAGCGAAACGTTGGAAAAATGAGCTCCCCGCAGAATTATGAATTAAGATTCACTTTCGATTTGAAGCCGTCATTATCATTTGCGACCAGCAAAGACTTTCGAGATGGTGGTGTGCATGAAATCACAGTGAAAAACGTCAGTCTAGAAAAAAATCCTTTTTGTCGATAATTTGATGAAGAAAGACTTCAGTCTTTCTGAAATTTACATAGGAGCTGCACTTAAATATATTTGATCAATTTCCATTCATGCTTTATCATAACTATCTCCAAGACCAGAAGAACAAACATAAGTGTCTGCCATCAAATCACAGTGAAAAACGCAAGTCTAGAAAAACATCATTTTGTTGATAATTTGATGAAAAATACTTCCGTCTTCCTCAAACTTAACCAGGAGCTGCACTTTAATATGCTCCATCAAATTCCAGTAATTGTTAAGGTGGTAATTATTTCCACCCCATTGCACTATACCTTGACGTGGTGGAGTGGCTTGCGTGTTTTCGTGATCCTGCGAGCTATGCTGGCGGGAGCTTCGGCTCCCAGTAGGTTTAACCAAGCCAGACAGGTCAATGGGGAGAAGCCAGACGAAATTAGTGCAAACAAACAAACAAACCCATGGCGCGACTGTTCCAGTATCTGGCGGCAATATGGTAGTTGTAACCTCTGTGTCTGGAAGTAGCTTTCGACAAGTTATAACTGATCTTTAACTGGCTGTAGTGTTGGCTGGCACAGTCAGTATATCAAGCCAACGAAAGATTCAAATGATAACACAACTTCCCCGACGTTCATCCCGCATCGCTCGTCGCGCGGTTAACCAAGGAGCGCGTTCTACCGCCGTCTTGGATCCTCCAGCGGAGTCCGAAAAATCAGCTAGAGATCCAAAATTTAAACTTTTGAAATGCAAAAAACCTATTATCATGTCAACATTTAATGTCCGTACATTAAACACGATCAACCAAATTCCAGAATTAGTCGCTAACTCAATAAACCACAAAGTCGATATCATCTGCATCCAAGAACATCGCATTTTCCACGACACCGATGAACTCGAGTATAAAGATGTAGGAGAAGGATGGACCCTCATAACAATCTCTGGCACGAAAAATGACATGAATGCCACAATAGGAGGAGTAGGAATGCTTCTAAGCCCTAGAGCAATCAAATCTCTCAATAAAATCGAAAAAATCAACTCCAGAATCATAATTGCGAGCTTCAACGGTAATCCAGTAGCTACAATAATCTCCTGTTACAGTCCTACCAATGCAGCTGACGAAGATCTGGTAAACCAGTTCTATGGAGATCTGTCCTCTTTAATTCGAAATGTCCCCAAACACAACGTTTTACTAATAGGAGGAGATTTCAACGCCCAAATCAGTAGAGAAAATACCAAAACTTTCTCATTCCATGATCAGACAAACAGAAATGGTGAACTTTTCCTTGATTTCGCTGTTGAAAACCAATTGATTGTGCTGAACACTAAGTTTCAGAAAAGGGCAGGAAAACTGTGGACTTTTCAATATGCAAACGGTAGAAAAGCTCAATTAGATTATATTCTCATAAATCGGAAGTGGAAAAATAGTTGCACGAACTGTGAAGCATACAACAGTTTCTCCAGTGTAAGCTCTGATCATCGTACTGTTTCTGGTCACATAAGACTGTCGCTTCGAGCCAACAACAGAAAAGCAAACTCTTCACCACCATATCTTTGGAAATCCTTGATACATGATGACAATGTCCGTAAATGCTATACAATCGAAGTTAGAAATCGATTTGAAATTCTTCAAGTCGAAAACGAGATCGATGACCCAAATACCACTTATGAAAATTTTGTCAAAGCACACAGAGATTCTGCTTCAAACAACATTCCCCTGAAGCCCAAAAAGCACAAGAGAGTTCCCTGGGAAACTCCAGGAATCCAAAATCAGCGGGTGAAGATAAGATGCTCAGCAAACAGAAAGAACGATAACCCCACACCCCAAAATGTCACCAAATTCAACAGAGAGAAACAGAAAATGACGAGGCTCTATCAAGCCGAACTTGAGAACTATCTTCAAACTAAGATTGACTCGATCAAGACGTATTCGGAGAACAGACAATCCTCAATGGCCTGGGATACGATCAACGAAATCACAGGCAGAAAACGCACCAGTAAAGCTAAATTAAGAGCGGAAAGTCAGCAAGATCGTCTAAACCAGTGGAAAGGCCATTTCGA
>JAUJPO010094446.1:0-23575 GCA_032270745.1 Tiaropsis multicirrata | reverse complement strand
CTATTGTTCTTTGTTCGAAATATTAGTGGGGATGAGACATTTAAGTCGATCAAAGTTTAGTGGGGATATAAATATTTATACGTTTTTCAATGGGGATGGGCCTTTTTCCAGTGGGGACGATTTTTTGGGCCTGTTTTTCCAGTGGGTAGGGGGTCCCACCGGGTCTGTGAAACGGGGGTGTGTAAAGGTTTCGATCACGAGCTTGCACCGCAATACTTCGTGTTTGAATCCCGACCACTGTCAGGAAGGGTGTTAGGAAAGTATGGTGATAGTATCAACATTACCATTGAACTTGGTTTGATTTAGACAAAGATATCGTAAAATTAGCCAAAACTTGAACTCAATATCTAGGATGGGAACACAATATCAAGACACATTTAAAGGAAAACCGGTCTATTTTCTCGCCTTTTTTTAATTGCTAATTAAATCAACTGGCTTTCTATACATTTGCGAAGGTAATTTGCTTTTGTATTAAATATCACAGTAGGTGGAACCTTTTTACGTAATTTGTTGAAGGAATTGTTGTTTTTTTTGTGCAGCTTTTAAACCTAGCATGCGTATGCTTTATTTTTGTCCTCTTCTATTTTTTTTATGTTTTAATGGCCTTTATGACAGCTTTCCTTGTGGACTCGTTTAGTTATTTTTTTCTCGAAAAGGTGAAAAGGTTTTCCCCAATTATTTCATTAATGTTATCTTATTGTTCTAAGGTAAGGTTTTAGGTTTTATCACGTGGCCAAGATAATGCAAAGATTGCTTGAAAACAGCTAAAATTGCTTGAAAACAGCTAAAATGGTTCTTTTTCAGTAAAATTAAGAACACGTTAAGAACATTTTAAGGCTTTTTAAAGAACAGTTCACTCACAAACACGTCCTCTTCAAATCCACAAAATTTTATAATAAAAAAACGAACACTGGCTGCCTAGCATTCAAGAAGAATGGAAAAGGAAGGAGAGTGACCCGATCAAAGTGTGGACTCGTTTAGTTATTTTTTCTCGAAAAGGTGAAAAGGTTTTCCCCAATTATTTCATTAATGTTATCTTATTGTTCTAAGGTTTTAGGTTTTATCACGTGGCCAAGATAATGCAAAGATTGCTTGTAAACAGCTAAAGTGGTTCTTTTTCAGTAAAATTAAGAACACGTTAAGAACATTTTAAGGCTTGGATTTCAAAAAAGTTAAGAACATCCGAAGGATCTCTGATTTTTCTCTGTCTACAAAATTCTTTAATTTTTATTACGATTTTCATGAAACTCTATATACGCTTATACAAAATATACAATAAGTTAAAGTCTGGATTACACGTTAGAATAATAAATATAAATAGCTTATCTCTCTTAAAGCCCTATTTACATCTAAATAAATCTACTTTCACCATATAAAACTAGTTACTCAAAAAAAATAATTCTGAACTATATAAATAAATTAATTGTTTGCTATTTTTTAATAATTTTTGCGCTAATTTTACGATTTTTTAAACACGATGATTCATGCACATTATTTCCACACGTACGAAAAAAGTACTCAAAATTAATTTTGGAACTAACACTTTAGAACTAAATATACTACTTTTTTCTTTTCAGTTTTGGCATATATAAATAACTTTTCCACTAACCCGCAGTGGTTGATCAAAGACAGATGGAATTTCAAAATGATATATTTTTGTTTAAAAAAAAAATTCCTTCTTTTCTTTTGTTGTGTTTAAAAAAAAATCATACCATATAATATTAAATGACACTTTTCGAGTCTTTATATAAAATTTTAGAATAAAATGACAAAACTGTCACATCTCTATACTTTCACACCTTACAAATGTCTAAAATCTTAAAATGGACTCCTCGGAATCGAAGCATCGAAATCATACAAAGAGCCGAATACACGTTTTAAAAACTTCGTTTATAAGAACATCGAGCCTAAGATTTGGCGGAATTTTTTTCAAAAAACTATGAAGGATTCAAAGTTTGAGCATGGGAATTTTCCTAACGAAAGCTTAGACCAAGGGAAGCATTTTAGGCATATATTTGAGGGTGGGAGGGGTAGAAAATGTGGAACAAAAATAAGAACATCCCAGCCTCAACCAATATTTTGATGTTCTAATAAAAAAAAGGTGTAATAACCTTCATATTTTTTTACCCCTCTCAGACCAACAGCAACTTATTCAGATTTTTCTACAATTTTCAGTACTTTTAACTTTCTCTCATCTTCTTATCATCAAGAAAAATTGATGACGTCATAAGCACAATATTGCGATCGAATCCTATTGGATGGTTTTCTTCAATAAATATTCAGACGGATTATTATTTTATTATTTTTCTTCGTTTTTTTTTGCCAATTTTCATCATTTCGCACCAAACCATTGTCATATAAAATGAACACCAAACCAAAAAACGACCAGTCATCAAATCTCACCTTTTTTAAAAATTGCCTAAATTTGACTTTACACTCTCAACAGCAATCTCAAATCTTTTTAGGTTTTTCTTCGATCTTTTCGTAGAAGTGAGATCAGCCTCGATTTGAGAGGGCCATCATTATGTATATCAATAATGATTCTTGATTTTCTCTCCAAAAACAAAGTGCTTCGATGTCCACACTTTGATCGGGTCACTCTCCTCCCTTTTCCATTCTTCTTGAATGCTAGGCAGCCAGTGTTCGTTTTTTTATTATAAAATTTTGTGGATTTGAAGAGGACGTGTTTGTGAGTGAACTGTTCTTTAAAAATACAATTGTTGACGTCATAAAGCTGAGCACGAAGTTGCACCTGAAATGTTAAAAACAAAATTTTGTTATACTCAGCCTCTGCGTGGCACAAGTCTTCTCCGTGTTTGTACTTTATCAAAAAAGCTTCCTTAAAAGTGTTCTTTTTCCTCGTTTCTCAATATTTTGTTCTTTAGAACTTTCAGAAACAAGGCCTTTGGAGCAAGTAATTAAAAATGCGAGAGCCATTCGGACAGCTCTGATCTTTGTTGCAAATCCTACCAGAGAAAATCACAATATACCCCTCCTGGGTTAAAAGAATGGTGTTCCATTTACCTTAGGTATTCCAACAGGTTTTCCATCTTTGCCAATACATAAATAATAAATGGGTTCTTGCATGCTATGAATCTTGATTGTGCCAAACGAATCTGATTCGATCACCAGGTAGGCTAAAAGAAGAAATTATTCCTAAATAATGAATTAAGTCACCTTAGCTATTCCTTTGTGTTGGTGGCACGGTTGTGCTCCTTATCACGTCGTGTAAATTTGACTTTTATTATCTCCATTGGTTACAGTTGCAGGAGACTGTTCCGCCTACTTTCACCCAACAACTATGGACACTCTTAGTTAACATCCCGTCAGCAACCGTAAATCCAATTCCTATAGCTTCAGCCTATTTTAACAACTTTGAATACTCTTAGTTAGTTAACATCCCGTCAGCAACCAAGGACTGATTTCCCAATTCTCTATCACGTTGCACATGAGTTAACCCGGGGCAAAGGATCGATTAGTTGTGTCAAGTGAACCACCGTGAGTGGGAATCGAACTTCTGTCTCCTGTACAGGATTCAAGACTAACGACCACTGTACCACCACGGCGTCTACAACCACTTTGTGTTATCTTTGTGTTATTTGTGATAGACTGTGATAAGGTCATGTAAATTTGGCTGATTCCAGTGAATCTATAGTGACTTGAAAATGCAGTTTCAAAGGGAACCAAGTCTTCTATCAGAGACTGTCAGGTGGAAAGCATGTTAGCTCAGGAGGTGGTATAGAAAAAGTTAACCGCAATCAAACTTACCATCTTTACTTTTGTCCATTCCATTAGCATCAATCACCTTATCATTAATTCGGACGTGCGTCCGAACCTTCTTGTGGACCAGCGTGTGAAAAAGTCTTGTGATTCTTTTGAAAGGAGTACTAAACGTATCGGACGTTCTCATCATGATTCGATAATGTTGATCAAGCATACGAAGCCGTTCCATTTCCTGCAAAAAAAAGGAAGAAAGTTATTCACTCAGAAGGCAGGGAACGTTTTTTTAACCTTCAAACAACGTTGTTTTTGACGTCAGGGCGTTATTTAGACGTTGATACAATGTTGGAACAACGTTGGGCCTCTCTGTGTACGTCTTTGTGATTTTCATCACGTCAACTACGGTATGACAAATCGGACTGTATCTCTTTGGGATACTTATTGTAGTTGTAGAGGCGTTTGGTTGATTTCTTCATCTACGACCAGATTCCACCCATTTTAGGCTGGTTCTAGCACCCTCCCCCCCTCCCGACAGGAGCGGTTGTAAGGTTACCCCATATGTGCATAACCTTTGGCTTGTCATTTTCACGATGATGGGAAGAGAAGGTTGTTTTGATGTTTAAATAATGTTGTTCTAACGTCAGAACGTTATTTGGAACACGTCGTGCCGTGTGCTTGCTGGGGGTGTATGCAAATGCATGATATCATCCCACTTGAATGAGACATGTTTTGCATGAGTACTTGGTTTGTAAAAACAACAAACTTTCTCAATGAAGCACGCAATACACTATCATGCAAACCACTCAAAAAAAGTCAACTTCCTTAAATTAGTTCCATTACACAGAGCAGAGTATTCTTGAGACATCTCTTTTAAGTGCAGGCGTCAATATGTTGACAAAACAATTAAAGAAAACTTGATGACTTTAAGGTGATGTGTGTGTGTGGAGACTAGACCAGGATGCATTCAAGACCGAGTAGACCTGAGTAGACACCGAAACTTTTCAGTGTTAAAACATTGTAAAGAGGTTGTTGAAACAACGTTCATAAAACGTCTTTTGTCTACTGAGAGGGCTCCATTTACTTGGTAGTTTCGATTTCCAGACCATTATTTTTAAAATTAAAAAGCCGTACGGAACATTAGAATAATGGTCTGGAAACATTGCTCACTTTTGACGATTTTCAGGTTGGAAAAACTCAGGCAAGCAGCGCAGAATTCTGCGCTACAGATTTTTAGATACAAAAATTTAAAGTTTTCTTCGCGGCTTTCTCAGAAACTTAAAATTCATGATATTTATATCAAAAGAATTCTACTCACATTTATATATTCATACGCAAATAAACAACAATGATGAACTCTCTACGACGAAATTCTACCTATCCGCTTGCGAAATTTGCATTTAAATAGCTCGACTTTTGGAAAAAAATCTTGTATTAATTGGTATGTTAATTAACGACCTAATCGGCTGTTAATCTTCACTAATTATTTTTAAAACAGAGAAACTCTACCATGTTAAGATAGAGAGTTGAATTAAGCTACCTCCTTACCCCTAGACAAGCGCTTGACATTGCTACCAAAAAGCACACCAATCGTATAAAAGTGACCATGTCTCCAAGTATGTGCAGTCTCGTAAGCTCAACAAAAAAATATCGGTCTGTTTTTTTATATAAAACAGACTGGTGGACGCAGTGTTTAAATTAGAAGGTCGAAGAATTACTTGATTATATACGAGTGCGAAGGTCATTGAAAAATAGCTTAAAGTTCCTTCTTGTTATAGCTAAGTATCCTGCTCTTTCTGAAAATGCTTCTTTAAGTCTATTCATCGTACCTACTTCCGCCATTTTGAAAAAAAAAGAAATAACATCATCATCAAGAGAGAATTTTTTAAACCAATCAGAATCAAGAGGGAAATCACACAAAAGAATAATTGTATAGATTTATTTTCATAGAAAAAAACAGCCAATCAAAATGGTTGTGAATTACTTTTTGTGTAAAAAAATTTTACATATGAAAAGAAAAATGGCATCATAGGTTTTGTGACGTCATTATTTTTTTGTAGAAGGGAACTAATTTTTTATGAGAAATGATGATGAATTAAACAAAAAGCTTGTCAAATTCACACGGGACATGAACTTTTTTTCTTAAAACGATTTGACCAGGAATTCAAATTCAGTCAAAAAAAAGCACAGTTTCCCATACGTCATTTTCAGGTCTGCGAACGCCGAAAAGAGAAATCGTTCTAACGGATGTTCCTTCTAGACAGCATTGTCCAATTTCTTTATCGTTAAATTGTCGAGAAAGAATTGTAGTGTGGTCTGCCCCTTAGTTTTAAAGAAATCTATCATGGGGAGGCCCAGGAGACACGGAATGCTCTTTAAACTGCTCTCATTGTCCCCAGTCCTTTTTCTATCATCGATGCCCCTGTATTTCTAGTCAGGTCTGCCCCGTTGGTCGTCTGTCATCCCCAAATGACTAATGTGTAGTTACGTCATAACCCAGCAAAAACACACAACGTTATGCGTACGTTGTTTCAACGTCCAAATAACGTACTGACGTTAGAGCAACGTTAATTGGACGTTAAAACAACATCCCGTGTCTGCTGGGGAGGGGGCACAATGTGCTGTAATGAAAATGTGTATTTAGAGTTCATAAATAAAAGTCCGTTTCGTTATATAAACTTGAATAGCTGACATCACATTTGAAACGCCTAAAGAAGGATACATTGCAAAAGGAAGCTCACAAAGAAAAATGAGAAAAATTCATTCTCTTAAAGAAATTGCCTGCTCATCAATGCCTTAGGTTTTCACAATAACAAAAAAGTTTAGACATAGAACGTGTTATTCCAACATTATATCGACATTCAAATAACCTACTAATATTGAACAAATGGTTGTTTGGATGTTAAAACAACGGTCCGTGCCTACTGAAAACAACAACAACATTAAACCAATGAGTCATAAGAATTATCGTGGGTATTATTTTTATAACACAGATGACAGCCAAAACAAAACTGGATATTTCTCTTGATAATCTTATACTGTTGCCGTTTTTCATGTTTTAGTGACATTTTCTTTTAAATAGCCTATGTAGCGGATATGAAAAGTGAATTGATCAACCTACGCCTCCGCCTCAAATCTCTCATCTTTGACGCCATCATAAAAACACATGCACAATTTTATAAGTGATGGTTACTACGTTGTTTTAGAGAATTTTCTGGATCATCTTAGTCCAAATTTTTAACAACGCATAAAATATAATATCTACTTAAGTGTAGCTTGGTTTGATACCGACTACCCTCTATAACAATCTCTTTTCTCAAATATCTGGTGGACTTCGTCATTCAACCTTATGAGGTCTCTTTAAGAGTTACAAAATACAGAAAAAAAGTCAAAAGAGTCTCTCTAAGGGTCTCGATTTTTGTGGGAAATTTTTTGGATTTGGAAGCAAAATCCCTCAACACCAGAAGAACTTTTAACCCAAATTTTACCTGTCTCGAATAATTTCTTGTTCGATCGATGTAGCATAAACATCTGAAAAAAAAGATAATTCAAAAGTATGAAAATGGTCTCATAACCAGTATACCGTGTGTAACTGCTAAAATATATTCTCAAATATGCCAACAGACACATAACGTTGTTTCAACGTCCAAATAACGTTCTGAAGTTAGAGCAATGTTGTTTGGACGTTAAAACAACATCCCGTGTCTGCTGAGCTACGTAATTATATCCCTTACATTATATGCAATCAAAGAGTTTGCATAATCACCAGGACACTCCGACCTTCGGTCCTTATTAATTAATTAATTTCACTTCCAATCCTTTTTGAAAGATTCTTCCTGGTTTGTGGAAAAAAGAGATTCAGCAATGCAAAATATAAAAAGTTTTCCTCTATGCTTTTAAAATAGCACATGCGAACGTGACATGGTTAGAAATGTGAATTCATCTGTCTGAAATCTCGGTTATCTATGTTTGAAATATGATGCAATATTTTTCTCAAAAATTTAGCCGGGAGATTCTTTTTCATTCGCGATATAATGTGGTTTCTTCCAAAGCTGTGTTCGTGATTTTCATTACGTCTCAAATTAATAATCAGGGTGACCTAGGGTACTCGTTTCCTAACGTTTATGTTTTGCTGTCATCGTAGTAAAGCTACTAATGTAAGCGTACACTATTGTAACTTTCGCCAACTACCGATGAATACTAGATTATTTATGGGGTAACGGGCATATGCCTCCAAGGGAAATGTTATAGTAACAATAACTATAATATCCCTCTCATGCCTCCCAAGGTTTGTAAATTACAGGCCTTAAAAGGCTGTAGATAGTCCTTACTAAACCTTAAAATGACTCAAGAACGGCTTTTTTCTAATTTTCAACTTTTAGACGGTCTGAAAGTGAAATTTTCAATTTTGCCAACCTCTTAGAAGCAGGGATGTATCCTTAAGGGTGCCTTTAAGGGTGGTACACCCTGTATACATCCTTGCCTAAATGTAACCCTGGGCATATGAGTCCTATGGCTTTAGTTCGTCCCAGATGTACAATATAGTATAGTATACCTTGTCGGAAATCACTTCCGTCCGACTAAGTTTTGTCCAATAAAGTTAGTATGAATCAACTGCATTAAATGAGAAGAAAGTACTTCATAGTACATGACTTTTAACTTCCTCAACCTTGAGCCAGAAATCTCAAGAAAAATTTACGCCATCGGAACTTTTTAAGTTCACTTATGAAGTACAACGTCGAGAACAAAGAAGGAAAACTACGCGCCATTATGAATTTCCTTCTTTAAATTTAGTTTAAGCGATGACGTCACATCATACTGCTTGAGAGGGCTTTACAATATTACTCAAAATAAAGCAATGCGTCTCTCGTACGTGCGAAACCCTTAGACTATCCACAGTGTTTTTGAAAAAATTTAACATTTTTTACACGTTTTATTCAGAAAATCCAAACTTCAAATGGCGGTCTAGGCTAAAAGCATGAGAGATAGACAATAGTTATGGTACTATTAGAAAGCTCTTTTCGTTCTTTCTAAAAGCATTCGGCTTATATGCCTCAAAATAAGGTGATCTAGAGCTATAGCCAAAAGACTGTGATTCGGTGAGACTACATTTTCAGGACCGAGGTGCGTGCTCATAACATAGTTGACCAACATCGAATATATTGTATAGACAATAATAAAAGTATACTATGAACGTAGTATCATAAGGTATGACCATGAGTGATCAATATTTTTTAATTTATAATCAGCATAGAATTAAAGTCATTCATACACTGCCTCGTTACGTTTTGCAAGATTTAACAATTAACCGCAATTACAATTTAATCTTTAACATATGATTAGAATTTATACAAAGCTACATTTAACCCTTTAAAGTTAATTTTGCCCTAACTTGTGCAATTCAGACTGGTAAAGGTTCTGTCAAAAAATATTTTTCTTATGGTTCTGGTACTCTTATGTTTCGAGATGTAATCTCCTACAAGAAATATTTTTCTATTGGTCTCTCCTTTCTTCACTTTTTGAATCGAGAAGAGATTTTGCTTGGATTGGATATCCCTCTTCCTAGCTGTCATGGAACGTTGTGTTGACGTCCAAATAACTGACGTTAAAATTTCTGCTGAGTTGCACCAAATTGACCTCGTCGCTATTTAAACATCGCTTTATAAATTATTTAAATTTACTTACCTCAAAATAAATAATGCCATAACATTGAGGATGAAGAATAATTTCGACAAATCCATAATAATTTCCAAAAACTTTGACGACGACGATAATGATAAAATACTGATGAATTTTCCAGCCATACAAAGATGACAAACTCCCAAAATAACAAGTATTTAAAAAAATAGCTCGACCTATAGTCAATTTTTATCTAAGATCCAAGGACAGGATTTCTACTAATTCTGAAAACACAAAACATACAATAAAATGAAAACAAAGCTATTATATAGAGAAACAACAATATCATTAAAGGGCTTTGTCATTCAATTAATCCTATAAAATACCCGGATCGATCAAAATCCGCTTCACGCCACGCGGAAGTTAAATGCGAAATCTCTTTCGTTAATATCATAAAAATAAATTCACGTATATTCTACATAAAGACAACACTTCAGGCTTTCCTGTACAGTTTGATCGCCCTCAGGATATGTTCCTGTTTCTAATGAATACACACTTGATAAATTCTTTATGAGATCTCTGCTATGATTTATTTGCATCACATCAAATCCGCCTCTTTTCTTATCTCCCCATGAAAGTCTCCGTGTGTCCCATAGCAACCTGGCTAAAAATGTCCTCGGAGATACAGAGTTAAAGGAGATATTAATGGATCATTAAAATTACCCATAGACTTGTTCCTTGGTAATTTAAGGACCACTGAATAGGCCTTCCTAAAGGCTTGGTAACCCAACAGACACACAACGTTATTCTAACATTGTTTAAACGTCTAAATAACGTTCTGGCGTTAAAATAAAGTTATTTGGGCTTCAAAGCCTGCTGGGAAGGCCGTATTACATATGGTCTGTTATCATGCGCGTTGCTTTTCAATAGCTTTCCAGAAGTTTCCAGTATAACCTCACTTCAGACAAATCTGTCAAAAAAGCTTTTGACAGCCAATCGAATTATTCAACACATTCAAATGAAACTTTAAAAATATAAATTTCTTCCCCATCTTAAAATGTCATTCGCATTTCTGGTATAATTTTGCAACCCATTTTACAATGCCATATACAAACTCATGCTCTATTATATAAACCAAGCCACGTTTTCAAAAATCTCAAAGTACGTATTAGTAAAGAGTAGTAATAGTAATCTTAAAGTCAAAGCCACCAGAAGGCAAGTGATAGGCCAGAAAAGAAAAAAATTGTCAAAACTAGTTTTGAAGTGTGAATAGGTTATAAAGATTAGAAACAGAAGAGTCACTCATATATCTAAACTCTTACAAATGATATGAGGGGTTTCTTTAAGAAAATTGGGGTTAAAAAATGGTGTATCGAGTATCGTTTTCTACCAATGATTTATAACCGTTAAAACTTAATGCAAATATCCTCCGACCTTAACCCCCCTTTTGGGTCAGGCTTTTCTCTTCAGATATGCCTTTTGAAACCCTAGACCGCGACCTCCTACACTAAAATGATGTCATCATAGCTTATCTCAAGATTTAGTCTCTAGATTGTTTTATAATTTCAGAGCTTTATAGACGATTTTTTTACTTATATATAGTTTTGGAGCAAACATATTAACATAAAAAATACCTTAAGGGAACTATTTTTGGCGAGTTCCAATTTTGGCGAGGGGGCAAAATCAATATTTTTTTAAATTTTGGCGAACACAAAATTAGTTATCTCAAGGTAGAATTAAATTACAATACTATCTACATTATGAACATAGTTCAATCTGAAATATTGCGTAGTAGCCCCGTTGTGGCTAAATCTGTGGAACATTTGGTGAACAATTTCCACGATGTCTTTCATGTTCAGATCATTTCAGCGAGCTCATAACAAGACGCTTTAATGGGATCCCCTTACCCACAAAATACCTTGGTGTTTTGATTGACCCCCATCTCAATTGGAAAGCTCATATCGCTTTTCTTTCAACAAAACTTGCTCGTGCCAACGGTATTATTTCAAAACTTAGACATTATATCCCAATTATATCTCATCAATGTTTGCCATGCTCTTTTTAATTCTCACCTTCAATATGGCTGTCAGCTATGGGGACTGACCGAAAACACTATATCTAACCCTATCTTTATTCTTCAGAAGAAAGCTCTAAGCATTATCACTTTTAATAATCTTTCCCAGCCGAAACAAGAAGTTGTTTTAACGTCCATCAAACAACGTTGTTTCAACGTCAGAACGTTATTTGGACGTTAAAACAACGTTGGAATAACGTTGTGTGGCTGCTGGGTTATTGCCCTTCTTCTCCGCTTTTCTTGGACTTGGAAATTCTCAAATCTTTTGACTTAGTCAAGTGTCTTAACATTTCTTTTGTTTACAAATTCTTGTGAACAACAGGCTTCCATTTGATCTTTAAGACTTTTTTGAATTCAGACAACTTGAAGCTGATGGTGATGATAATCATGGTACAAGGGGCGGAGGTATGAAACTCCTATTTGTTCTACACTATAACACCATTACGTTTGGCATTAAATCTTTCACAAAAGTTGCCTACTGAGCACCCCCCCTCCCCCCTTTAATAAATAGTTACTTACTTACTGAAAAATAGGTCCAAAAAAGTACTCCTGGTGGAAAATTAGTATATAAAAAAGCCCTTCCCATTTAAAAAAAGAAAATTTTTAACGTAGAAGAATAGAGTTATTTGATGAGAACAATACTTTCCACCGAATCACTAAGATATCTTAAACCAAATTTCAAATGACTGTCCAGTCTAGTAGGATGAGAGATTTTTTTTGGTATTTTTATTATGAAGAATTCTCTCGAGCTATAGCCAAAAGACTGGGATCCGGTAAAACTGCCTTTTAAGGACGCTCTAAGGGTTACTTAAAGGACTGATTATTTGAGCACTGAAAAATCCATTGTGAAGTATATTTTGCCTAATATGGGAGACGAACAAAATGATGATTTAAACGGTGTACTCTCTGTATGATGCATATTTATAGAGTGTTAAAAATGTTATGATCGAGAAATTCAATTCTACTTCTTCGCAAAGAAGTTTAATATAAGGCGATCAGTTATCGCTATGGTTAATGAGTCAAAGATTTCTGAAGAAACCTTCCGAATGAAAAAATGACTGGAATTTTTTAAATAACTGGTATAATTCCATCATGGTTAGTTTTTTTTTTTTAATTCTCTAGAACATCTCTGTATCAAATCCCAAGTCAAATCCATCTTGCTGGGTCACCCCCAGAAAAATGATCTTTCAAAAGACAACCCAGCAGATACACTCCTACAACTCTGTCCCTTTTTCATGTGACATCAATCCCATCATTCGGCAACACTCATTTCAATCTCATAGCTAAAAGTTCAATGAATTTCAAATACTTTTTGAAAATCTATTTGAAACATTTGTTTATAAATTTTGGTTCCCAAAAGCTTTGTCTTTTTTATGACGTCCTCCAAAAATGTTATGACGAAGTTTAAAATATCGCTTCCTTTTTTGCCGACCAGTCGAAGTTAAAGAAACGTCATTTTTCTTCCAATTCTTTACTTGTTTTTTGGCTTATATCTTATAGTTTCGTCGCTCAAAGCCAATATCTCTTTATACATTCGGCTTGCTACATATATAAGGCATGGTGCCGAGCTTGACTTAACGCAGAAAGCGTTTTGGAGAGTCCAAAAGATTGAGATTATTTCGTTAAGCCATTGTCAAAGTTGGCTTTCAATCTTTAAGGAAATGATAGCCGTTAGTCAGTGGTTAGTGAGAACGAACTCTAGATATAGCATAGCGAGCGGCTTTATTTGAACTTTTAATGACTTCTTTCTAATTTTACGTTAATTTGATTACGAAATGATTCGAGAAAGCTTTCCAACAAAATTTACATTATGGTTAATGAGATATTATGATCGTTAGTGTGGTGTGGGCTTATGTGACTCCGTTTTAAACGCCAGAAATGTATTTCCTTCTAGACATTGATAAATTAACCAAGAGAGGAAATTATACATTGTGGGTGTATTAAAAAATGAGTGCGTTTGCTGCGCAAGATGTTTAGTTTCTGAATCCGGTTTCAGCAAAGGTTGTAAATGTTACGCGGCGGCTCTTACGACATTAACGGTTTTAAACCCAGTATTTTACTCAGAAAACTATTACGATTTTAAATAAATCGATTTTACAGCAGTATTTTACTCGAGAATGAAGATATTCATTCTCTTCTTGTCGTAGAATATTTCAGTGGTGATAGAAAGATGGGTATAAAAGAAATTGGCCTAATCAAGATATTTCCTTTAAAAAATATGATTTTAAAAGAAGTCATATCATCGACAGAAAAAACTTGACTTTTTCTTTTGCCAATTTTAATTCGATCGACTGAGATAAGGGCAAAGGGTCCGAGCTTGGTGACTAATACACGCACCCCTGTCTTTGTGCACCAGTGGGTACCAAAAGCTCAATGGGGTGAAAGTCAAATCTTTCAAACTCATTGGATTGGGTGAAATGGTTATGTTTTTCTGGTGGGGTCGTAAGTATCTATTGTTCTTCCATTATCTTTTCAGTGTGGTGACTCTTTGTAATTCTTATTGTTTTACCAATGGGGTAATTTCTACTGCGTGATGACCATTTGCTCCGTTTTTGAGCGATTTTTCAACTGGGTGACCAATGGGACGGATTTCAGTGGGTCAAACAGACACAAGGGTGCCCAGCAGACACATACCGTTAGTCCAAAATTGTTTCAACGTCCAAATAACGTTCTTAAGTTGAAACAAGAGCCGCAAAGATGTGGATAAACATGTTCTGCAATTGATTCAATAGCCTTACACATGCATAAAATGCTATAATAGTTTAAAAGATTGAATAGACCAAATATCAAATTACTTTATTATACTAGCCATAGCTTTCACTAAACTGCCACCTCTTTCTAAAAATAAAAAGCTTGTATAATTTTAGACATCATTGAGTAATACTAAGCTTGCAATATTAGAAACGTCATAAAGAATAATTCCCAGCTATATAGAGCTTTTTTTGAAGCCATAAAATATATGATAGAACATTAATGATGGATCAATACTAGCCCCATCATGTCCAGCTTCAGCGATTTCATATATAGAAACTTTCAAAACCGACATGATATAATCTAACGCTATAATGACTGTTTATGTACTACGCATGCGTAAGAGACCATTTAAAGATTTTATGTTATTCAGCGTAATTAGCATAATAAATAACACGTCGTTAAAATTAAGGAATTTTTTTCTATTCAAACTTATAAATAGTATTCAAAAAAAACTTTATTATCATTATTCATTCATTCAATAAAGATATTCCATAAACAAAAACAAAACCCTTAAAACAAACGTTAGAAACGCACTTTCGGTTTCTGGCTTTAAAAATGTGCACAAGTCATGAAAAAGAGGCAGTTACTTGGGTGGAGGGCGGAAAAAACCGAGCACTGGAGAAAAAATAAATTGGACGTTAAAAGAACGTTTTGTACGTGCAGTGTGTGCTAATGACCATAACACGCAAGCCTACTTCTTAAAAAGGTTTGTAACGAAAAGGTGAAAAAATAACTTTGTGACTTCGACTTTTAAAAATCGTCTTTTCAGTTTTAAGATTTTAACAATAACTGCATTTAGATACTAAAATTATATTACAATTTATAAAAACTCATAAAAGTAATCAAAAAATCTCATTTTCGATTCTAATCTCGATCCCATCGATCCCAGGCCAATCTAATGGACGTTCTTATAAGGACCCAGCCCTACCATCGGTTGCCTCAGGCTTGTCACCTGTCTGATTCTCAAACTTTTAGGATGGCACCCGAGAAAGGGAGGGAATCAGGCGGGCACCCCAACTCAATCATCCAATGTTTATATAATTTTTTTAACGTTTATGAAAATCTTTATCAAAAGGTGTTACTTCAACTTCAAATCAATTTATTATCAATTATCAATCTCATTCGTTACAGCACATGATAATCACATTTTTGATTTTGGTCCTGCGACGATATTCTCTTCAGAGCAAAGATAAAATACTAGGTTTGAATTTCTATGGTAAAACATCTTCTTCTAAGCGAAAGAAAAAATCGAATGAATCAATATCTTTACAACGAACGTCAATGTCCAATCGAGCTCTCATCTGGGAGTCAATTCCAGAAATAACCAGGGTCAGTAAACACTTCTAACCTTCATGCTGGACAACATTTTCCTAATGTTTAACCTTTTCAGCGCGCAACATTTTTTGAAAATAGTCAAAAGATTCAACTTTTTTTTTTGAAAAAGTTAACTTTCTGAGTGGATTTCTGGGCAGGGGAACAAGTTTAAGGTATCAACCATGGTATCATTGGAAAGCTCTTTTTCTCAGCTACAAAAAATAGCAGATTTTTTTTCTTGAATCTCAAGTGGTCAGAAGTTATGACCAAAAGTGTCCAGTATGGTAAATAGAGTGTTTTGGAACGTATATATATACGTCTCTCGGGCTGGAAAGATTAAAGTGAGATTCTCGTAATTCTGGTAAGCGACTGATACAAAAGGTTTTCAAAAATTTTGACGAAGAATGTCGTTTTTCCCAAGATTCTCCGTCCAAACTTTTGAGTACCTTCTGTATCCGCCTCTGTTCGCTCCACACTTCGATTATCAAAATGCTATCAGCCGATGAACGATTTGCTTTGTTTTCTTCTTGTCATGTACTCAGAAGCATTGAGGACGTTAAAGAATCGTTGTTGCTTCATCAGTTTGTTATTGATGGAAGATAATGCATTGCTCAAGCGTTTCTGAAACATCGGTGATGCCAGCAAAGCCTCAAATTTTTGTTTCAGTTCTTCATCGCGGAGCTGTTTTTTATTAAGTCTATTCGACGCTTGTCTGGAAGATGTGATTGGGCGGTTCATGTTATTCATTTGGCTTTTTCCTTTTTCAGCAATCTGTAATTTGTTTGCTTGACCGAGATAGAATTCACGTTCCTTAAGAAAAGATAAGAAAATATAACACTGATGAGGTGGTGGACCATATATTAAATCTCTCAGTACTAGTAAAGACAACCAACAACCCTGTACCAGAGAATACCAATTGCCTATTCTTTGCCACGAAAAGTCACGTGCTATATTTTTCAACCAACAAGATTCTTTTTTAATTAATTATTTCGAGGAGAAGACAAACACTGTGGTTTAACTCACTAAAAGATTTTGTTTACTGATTACACATAATCAATCTTTAGTAAGTGTTCTGTTTTCCCCCGCAACTGTGACGTCATGCCGTGACAAAGAATTATCGTTCGTTATTAGTATACTCTGTGCAGATTGTCGTAAATTTCCCATAAAATAGTATCTGCGGACAACCAATAATCTAAACATAGCAAAATATGTCGACACTTTCTAAGCTAAAAACACAAAAATGGAATCATTTTAGAAACACATAACCCTGAACCTGAACAGCGTGCTAGCGTAGCTTATAACTTTCTTTGTTTGATTTCCAATTAGCATCGCCCCTATTTTACTCCAACCCTTGAGGAACTAAACCATTGCCTACTAGAGAGACTTATTTCTGGTGAATTTTCCAAAACAAAATGACAAAAATGCAACTCTTAGTGACTTTTTGGAAATTGTTGCCTTCGATTTCAAAACTTTCTTAAAAATTTCTACACTTAAAAGAGACACTTTTGGCTATTATTTTCAAAATCGAGACCTTTAGAGAGATACTCTTTTGACTTTTTCTGTTTTTTTTTTTGCGACTCTAAAGAGAGACTTTCGAAAAGGTTTAAAACCCGATTCTTAAGATCAGCAACCATTTTGACCAAGTACCCTGCCTGCCCTGGGCTTTTTTATCTTGCCAACTATTTTAGAAAGTCTGGAAAAGCAATTCCTTAGGCTAACGAACTTTCAAGCTTCCTAAAATAGTCGGAAAGAAAAGAAGAAGGCATTGCATAATAGACCTTTTCATAAATTACGTCACGAGCAACGACTGCCTCGTTTTGAATTGAGCGCAATGGTAACCGAATCCCAGGAAGCTTATCAAAACGTCTCATTTTGAGCCTCGTGAGACATAATCACCTTGGCAATTGTATGAAAACGAGGCAGTCATTGCTCTCGTGACGTAATTTATGAAAAGATATATTAGAGACAAAATATTGTAAATGTTTCCAAATGTTTTAACATGCCTAATCATGCAAGCAATGAATGAAAAAAATGTTACCTCTATTGTTTTGGTGTTGGCAGCATTGTAGGATCGCTTCGATTTAATTGACAACGTCACTTGACGCATGCGCTTTTCATTGTGTCTTCGTAACCGTCGCGTTGCTATATATAAACAAACGTAACAAAGAATAACATTCCGTAAATTCTTTGGTATGTACGCCAGAAAAAAAGGATATCAGTTAGATAGAGTACGCATGAGATGCTGTGTGGCCAAAATAAAAGCAATATTGTATCATTGAAATCCTTATGAAAAAAAACTACACTCATTTTTTAATATTTCCCTACTTAAAAAAGCCGTTTTAACCAATATTCCCCTAGGTTAAAACGGCTTTTTTCCTCCTTTTCTTCTTTCGATGTCCGGTTTTCGGTCTATCCTGTATCAAACTATTCTTTGTATATAGACTCTTTTTTGGTTTCAAGCCTTCAAATGTTCTTAACATGTTCTCAATAATTTAAGTCTTATGCTCTTATATACTTTGTTTTAATAAAAAATGTTGAAAGTCCATTTATTCCTATGTCGATGGTGTTACAAAGGAGAGACAAAATGTTACAAAGATCTCAAGAAACCTGTTTTTACATCAATCTAATGTGAGAATTCATTGGAAAAAAACTATGCTCCAACTTGATTCGCGATTACATTGATTACTTCTTTTGTCTAAAACTAGTTTTGTACAAGTTTTACCTGCTTAATCCTGACAGTGAAAAACCACCCGTTCACCTCCAAAATTAGTCTCTCTAAGAGCCCGTTTACATGAATTTCAGTTCGTCCGTTCTGAGATATTTTTCAGATCGGTCTACGGTCTACAGCCTCGTGTTGTTTGAATGTCAAACTGGTCTGAGATTTCAGAGCACCTCGATTTTCAGATCGGTTTAGAAAAAACATGTAATTTAATCAAAATAGTAGTTCTGCGCATGCGTTTCTATTGTTTTGAAATGCTTGTGTCAGCATTTATAAGGATCGGCCCGTAGAATTGTAACGACCACCACCTATCTGAAATCTCATGTAAACAAGGTAGAAATTCAGAACGGTCCATCATTTGTAAACGGGCTCTAAGCTTCAATCGCAATTCCCAATTTGTCAATTCCTATTTATTTGCGTTTTATTGTTATTGTTTTTTTATGTGATCGATAATTGTTTTGAGATTCGTTACACTTTTCAATTATTTCTAATGTCACGTGTCGAAGGGAGTATATAAAGAAGCTTTTTGATAACGTGTTTTAAAACAGACAGATGCAAACATCGACGTACTGTAGTTAAGCCAAATCCACATTGAAAATAATTTTCATATACAAACGAAGAGCTGATGGTGTATGAAATTGTGGTTTTTCAATTGCGATGGAAACTGGACACAGTCATCAGACGAACAAAGAAATTTTCGAACAAACAAACAAGAATTTCAAAGAATGCATCTGATTCAATAACAAGATAAAAGCGCAGGAAGGAATGAATGAATGAAGTCGTGACCAGTGAGTGTATTTGAGAAATTTTATTTTTCTAATCGAGCATTATCCAATTATCTTTTGCTCCAAAGATTATGATAAGCATGGTGTCCATTACGTAATTTTAAGCCCTTTTTACATCCCAAAAACAGGATTTTCAGCACTCTCAGTAGGCGGCACAATTAAATTTGATGTTGAAACAATGTTGTTTGGACGCTAAAATAAATATTTCGTGTCTGCTGGGCTAGCTGTATTGATCTGTTGCACATGTAGCTGACGGTTGTTGCACATGTGTAGCTGACGGTTGTTACTATTATGCTCATATCCCTTTTAAAAGGAAATGCACTTCATTTATAATCTTATTTACCTTTGATTTTGTTTCTCAGCAATGACCAAGTACATTGTATTGTTCTGTATTTCCAGGACAGCAAAAGCAAAAAATTGTGTTATTTAAATTTTTCAAGACCTCGCCCCTAGTGATCAGCCTGATGGCGTCATTTTACGTTATTAAGTTCATTATGTGATTGTAAACTCTGTGGTGCACTCATTCAAGGTCCATTTAAGACGATACAAAGAGCCTAAATTTCAAAATTTTCTTCTACCGTTGGTCAACCATGACGGGGCCTCCCTAGACGCTTAATTGCTCAATCTTTCTATGTCCTATGTTTTATATTCGATCGTTAGCTTCCAAACTACTGTATTTTCCAGGTGCCCCAGAATACAAGTTTGATGCAGAATTGTGGGTAAATGAAAAAACAAATTACAGTAAATTCTTTTGCAACATGATATAAAGGCAAGGGCAAGTCTAACCTAAACTCTGGTATATCTATCATACATTAAATTTGGTTGAGTGGATCAAATCCTATAAACAAATTTTTTTTAAAGAACACGCAAAATTGAAACAGTGAACAAGATTTTCTCTTGAGAAAAATTTGACGGATGGGGAGAAAAATATTTCTTATTCTTTTACCATTTTAACATTCAACATTTTGTTACACGACACCATTACCATCGTCAAAAGCTGCCTTATCATGGTACGGATCCCTAGTATATTCGTAGATTCGCGCTAAATTGCTGTGCCCTCAAATTCTGACTCCAAATTTTGTGTTTTGAATACGTGAACGTGTTTTGGGAATTATCAAGGTTTTTCAATGTTCAAAATAGTTTTTACAAGGGTGTAATTTTCCAACAGTTTTAAAAAATAATTGAAAATCTCATTAGAAAGTTTTTTTTTCTGAAACTTTTGATCCACTCAACCTAATTTAATGTACATTATGACGTACCAAAATTTAAAAATTTTTACATGATGAAAGAAATTGATGGCAATAAAATTTATATTCATTTACCCAGAATTCTGCATCAAATTTGTATACTCTTTTCTGGCGCACCCGGTAGATGATAACCTTTTTAGACAAAAGTTTTATTTATTTTGAATAGTTACGTTGATTGGAGTCTATTTTAGCCAATGAAAGATCTGGGGTTTTCAAAAATTTCTCCACTCGTCGGCCCCAACCATGGCTGGGCTCCTTAATAAGTAGTCACTATATTGTTGTTTTTTAATCTTAAGTTCAAGCATAAACAAATAAGTATTGACAATTATTGATTCTTAGAAGAATAGATCTAATTAAGGCCAAAAGAAATACTCAAAAATCTAAATTTAAACATAATGAAATTTCTGTAGACCTTAATTCTCTAGTTGTTTTAAAGAGCGAGTTTACTAACTTACTTCAAAAATTGCTGAGAAAATTCCTATATTTTCACAAATTTTCCTGTCTTTTCTCACATAATTTGTCCTGTATTTTCCTTTATTTTGGATGATTTCTGTCCTGTATTCCTGTTTTATTTTGCAAGTTTGAGGCTGGGTGGTCTGAACGGCCCCCGCTGTATTAAAAAAAAAGAATTCCCCATTTTTTCATGAATTTTAAACTTCAAGGTAGATTGTGGGGCGATTCTTTTGGTACCACAGCTGAAAATCTCTGATCTCAGCTTTCTGAAACAACATTTTGGCTGGAAAACAAATGGTTTTGAGCTATGACCATTGTACGTCATTCGGTGTCTAAAGGTTAAAACAATGAACGTTCTTCTCAAAAGTTTTGACGGAGAGTGTTTGCTTTTGTTCATTTCCTTATTTGGAAGTCAACACTCTCCGTCAAAAGTTTTGAGTACCTTCTGTATCCGCCTCTGCACTTATTTGATCCCGTAATAACTAATGAAAGATATTGGATCTCGATTGAATCTACAATCCACTGAACCATTGTATTGTGCAGCTTTGTCTTTTAAATCACATACTGTCTTTTCTCTAATTTAATGCGCCTTCTAATTAGTGCGGATAGATTATTTTGATATCAACCCACCCATCTTTATAGCATATGTTCATTTGTATACTAAAAGAGGCGTATTTGAATGTAGAATATGATCTCAACTGTTACAATTTGATAATATGACCAGCTATTTGATTTTTTATTCTACCATTGGGGTGGGAGAGAATCCTATTTGTCCTTAGGGTGACCATTTTCTCTACTGGGGTGAATGAAATTACCCATGACCGATTTTTTTCACATCGGCCGAAATTTACTGGTTCTTATCAAAAGAGTGTATTGTGTAAAAGAAGGAGTTCAAGCCAAGACTTTTGTCAACAAAACTGATTCTTTTACAGGGAAAAGAATTTCAAGCAGGCCCGGAACGCTATTTTAACGTCCAAAACCCAAACGACGCTTTTCTATCGCCAGAATGTTGTTTGGACGCTAAAAAAACGCCGAAAAAAAGTCTGGATTACGACTTACTTGATAAAGTAACATTTTCCATCAAGACATGTCCACACTCACAAAAACGAACTCGCATTGACATCTGAAATTAAAATTCACGTATGTTAAAGCATGGAAAATTACCAGCAGACACAGAACGTTATTTCAACATTGTTTCGACGTCCAAATAACGTTCTGACGTTGAAATAACGTTGTTTGGACGTTAAAACAACGTTCCATGCTAACTGAGGTTAACATACATTTTGCGGAATGTCAATATAGCTAGTGGAATAAAATAAAAAAACAAGGAAAACTAGAAACGGCTGCCCACGGAGACCACGGAGCACCTCTTTTGTTTTCTGAACCAAAATTGATATAAAGATTATGTCATTCCTTTTTAGCTTGCAGGTAAAATTGCGGAAAACAACCACCGATATCTATGTTGGCAATCGAAAAATATTTAATTTAGGTGAGATTGAACATAAATTGACAGAGAATCCCAAAAAGTTTTCTAACTCAAGTGCCCCAAAAGACACTTCGGCTATGAACTCAGCCAATCAATTTTTTGTGTTTTAAGGGAAACATTGCAATAAGACAGTCAATCACTTTTCTAATACTTTCCCTTCCCAACAGACACAAAACGTAGTTTCAAACGCCTTTATAATGTTTTGACGTTGAAAAGACGTTAAAGAAGGTCTTGTGTCTGTTGGGTTACCTGATTACCACAAGCGATACAGATCTGTTGCAACATCGTGTATATGAAGATTTTTTGTCGATATTTTTATTCTTTTTGGATGGTATTGCTCTTATTTTTCCTGCTAGAAAAAATAGTAGAAAGAATGTAAGTGATTTTTCGAGAAAAATGTTTTTTTTATGTAGCTTGCGTAATATTGCTTAATCAGCACATTTGTCATGACACATCACTAACATGAGTTTATGTTTTAGAATACTTATTTTGCAATATCAACACACAAAGCTTTGTATAGAAAGTCTTACTAGTACTAATAAATAAATCCGTAAAACGTATTTTCTCCAGGTCAGCAATTTTATTAAAACCTTTTTTTTATTTTGGCTATCATACGAGAAAAAATTCATCAGAGAGAAAAGCCAGCTTCTCGCTATCTTTTATTATTTTTTCTTATAACATATACTGCTTTAATCATCTCTTTACCGTCGCTATGGTAACCAACAACAAAGTTTTTTGTTGAATAATTCATCGTTTCGTATTTATCTTTTTTCATCTGGTCTGTAAATTACACGCGTTTCTCATGGCAAATACCGGAAAAATAAACAAACAAGGAAAAATTAAATCGTGTTTTTATTTTTCTGTCCAGCAAATATATATTATACGATATTTTGATTTGAGTCAAATTATTTTTGCACAAATATTGGCATACAAACTAGAAAGTAAAACTGTATAAAACTAAAATTGTACTATATCTTTTTTTTTCGACAACAACATTTCTGGGACAAATAAACATTGAAAGAAACAGCGTGCCCAGCAGGCACACAACATTGTTCTGATGTTGAAACAATGTTGCTGTTTGATGTTAAAACAACGTTCCGAGCCAGTTGAGTACCAAATTTAACCACGAATGAAAATCTCACACCCTTTTTGGTTGTTGCCAGAAGAAAATATCTCAAAATCAACTTACAAGCAGTTTCACAAAAACATTTCATATCAAATAATTACATAGGCCTGCTCATGAGAGAGATGGGTTTGGTAAAGAAAAAGACCGCAAGCAATATTGAATAGTTATCGTCATTATATCCGTACTTATACAACCATAGACATGTAGGAATAAATGGACATTCAACATCTATTGTTTCTTAGAAGCCATCCGCATTGCCGCAAAAGAATAAGAATAAATAC
>JAUJPO010094335.1:0-23577 GCA_032270745.1 Tiaropsis multicirrata | reverse complement strand
ATTTTGTCCACGCGAAAATTTTAGATTCTCGATTCGCGAAAAAAAGTCCACGCGAAAATTAATCCACTTAAGGTAGTCTCTTTTATTCAAGCAAATTTTAGATACTTTTGTACTAAAGAACGACATTTTCTCAATTTGGCAGATGAATTATATAGTGCGTGTAAACAAATGGTTAGCAAAAACAAAAACGGAGGATCCGTTTGAATTTTAGACACAGTTTTCCGCCAAATGTTAAAAAATAACGTTGTTTATTACAACGCTGACGCTGTTGGCTTGCCAACTAGTAGCCAGCATAATTATAAATATAATTATTACCGGGCGACCCACAAAGTGTTTTGGTGGTTTCGTGGAACCGGCCAAAGGATTTTCTTATTAATATATTTATTTGATTAGATAGAGGAAAGTTTGATTTTGAGGCATAGTGGGGTACAGAGTACGGACATTTTTTGCATGAAAATTCTTTTTAATTTTAAAACGAAATATTTACTTGAAGTTCCAGCAGTTGTACCAGATGATTTTTATCACGGAAATTCTTGATCACACAAACCACACACGTCATCTTTAGTTTCCAGTCTTCTTTTAAGCCGTCGATCGTCCAGAACTGAGCAATACTCATCGCAATGCACTATGGGTAAAAGAAAGAGCATTAAACTGAAATGCATAATTTTTTACCAATGCAACGATATTTCTGCTATTCTTAGAAACGAAAGGCGCTGTAAAGCAAATTTACAAAAAACTTTACTTATCCGAGACAAAAATACCAAATGTTGTGCTATCCACCACTTAATTTTTATACGGAAACATCCCAAAAATTAAGCGGGTGTTTCCAACTAGTTTGGTGGCAAAGACCCGGCTTTTTGATATTTATCCTGTCGGTAGAAAAGGATTGCGTAAAGGCTATCGTAACTTGCAGGTTACTTGGGGTTTACAGCGCAGCGTCCCGTGAGTGGAGCGGAGGATCTGATTAAAAAGATTAGAATAAAATCATTATTTTAGAGGATTGTAGAAACATTTAGCAGCTTGTTTAAGAAAGTTTGACAAAATAAATATTTTTAAAAACTTTCGGTACCGCAAAATCTTTATCTAAGTCTTTTATGATAGAATCACATTCGTCTCCATACAACAACCGAGAAACCACGTGACCGTTGTCAAGGGTAACAGGAACGCTTTGCTGTTGTAGCAACTCCATGGAAATAGTTGAAGGGTCGAGTGGTAGAGATGGACGTTGTTGGTAGTCAACCAAGGGTCTGGATATCTCTGCTATGTTGCTGTAGACGATTGCATCTAAAATGAGAGAAGAAAGCAAAAGGTTGCATTGGGATGTTCCAGGAAAAACTTGTGCGCGGGGGTGCGGATGTGAAGGATTTAAGCTTTTTTTCTCATAATTTACCCCCGGAAAGTTAATATTTTTGACCCCTGGACGGCAGTTCCTGAACATGTAGAAGTTTGAGCCAATTTCATGTTACCCCAGATGCTTATCCTCCACCTCTTGTCCAAAGTGGTGAAATACTAAAAAATCATTTTCCTGTTGTAGTTTGCCATTTGTTATCAAGGTAGTATCAAGACAAAGGCTAAAAGTAGAGCTAAGTGAGTACAGATAATTACCTACATGTTGTATCAGTTATTCACTAACCAATTTCTTTAGTGATTTAGCTTATAAAAAGTTCTATAACTTTTAACAACAATAGTTTATAGCTAAGTACCGGAATAGGTTTTAGTTGAACTATAAGACAATATATAAATGCTAGTCATGTAGAAGTTCAATTTAAGGATGTTGTCTGCAATATTTATACGCAGTATGGTGGATTATATAAGATTTTGGAAATGTACAAATATTAATGCGCTAATTTGAGAATTCGATACCTGGGTCAGACGCATCCAAAGCTTTGTCAATCATAATTGGTGTTTCAGTCTGTGTGTGAACGGTGTGGAAAAACACAACTTTTCCATCTTTCATTTTTGTTGTCGTGTCCAGGTTCTGTGGAAAGCGAGACATAATTCTCTTGGTGTTATCCTTATGATGTTTCTGACGTTGAATTTGTTCCTTGATAAGAGCGAAAAACTTGTCGTTCGTCCGCTCGTACTCGCTGCTGTAATTCCGGTTTTCTATTTGCACCCGACCGACCGCTAACCGGAACGCGCGGTGTGCTTGGCGGTTAAAGAGAGGATTCTTTTTCAAACAAGACGGTCGGTTGTTAAGCCGTTCCGTTTCACTATCCACAGCGGTTACTTGCGGCGCTTCAACTTTCCGAAGCGGGATTTTGAACATTGAATGTTGCGATTTTTTGTGATGATGCGAGTGCCGCTGATGACTGTGATGATGCTCCACTTTCTGGCTATCCACACTGGTTAGGTCTTTTTGTTGCGGCGCTTCAACCTTCCGAAGCGGGAATTTGAATATGGAGTGTTGTGATTTTTCTTGTTTGCGATGATGCGAGTCTCGATGTTGTTTTTGGTGAAGTTCAACTTTCTTGAGTTTGACGTTGTGTACGGGCTTTTCGTTATCATCAGAGTGACTTTTGTGAGGGTGATGGTGATGCCCTGAGGTGAGATCCTGGTGGTGATGTCCAGAGGCGTGATGGCTAGTGTGTGGTGTTGGATCTTCGTGGTGTGTTCTCGTTTTACCAAAATGTGGAGAATTAGAGAAGTCCGTTGCAGTAAGTAGAGTGTTTCCATGGCTTGAGTGTTCATTTTGCGGTTTAGCAGAAGTGTTCGTTTTCCTCAACTTGAGACCACCATAAACAGGGGTAGAATTTTCAGGACCGATAGAAAGTTTTCGATTCTTTGGTGCAGCTTGTGGGGGTGAAACACCAGACATATTTTTGGTGACCGGCGTAGGATTACCTAGCTGGTCATTCTCAGGAGGCTGGGGAGGTGGTGGAAGCAACTGAAAATCATCACCAAAAAAGACATTCGCAGATTTCTTTCTAATAGCCTCTTGAACATTATGCAAAAGTACATCATCGACGATGTTATTATTTCCAAAAGTTTCTGCCTCGTTTAAAATCTCCTCATAAAACACCTCATCAACAGCAGCGGCAACAGGGCTAGAACCTTCGTTATCTCCATAATCACTAAACACATCGTCGTAACCGTACTCATCATATAATCTTTCACTATAGTTCTCTCCATAATCATTGTTATCTCCGTAATGTTCTTCATATGCTTCATAATCGCTATCATTACCTGCTTTTTCTGCGCCATTGAAATAATCAATATCATGATCCTTTAATTCATGCCAGTCTTCATAGTTATCTTCTTCTTCGTGCGCATGCGCAGCTTCGTGTTCCTCGTAGGGAAGATCGTAATAATTTTCATTTGTATTGTAATTATATACGTCGTCGTAATGCGCTTCGTCTTCGCCGTTATTTGGTTCATGTCCCTCGTAAACGTCGTAAACGTCGTCATAGTCGCCGTTATTCTGTTCAGGGGTGTCGTAATAAACATCGTCGATAAGCGTTAGTGCGCTAGCCACAGGCGGTGGATTGGGCGGGTCTTGTTTTTGTTTGACTGTTTTTATGCCTGCCTTCTCAGCTGCTGAAGGGGCGGATGAGAAGGGTTTAGTGTTGGGCGTTGGCGGAAGTTTCCTTTTAGGTTTTGTTGTTTGTGGCGGTGGCTGGCTTTTAGTTTTGTTGGATGATTTCTTTTTCTTTTCATTTTTGTGCGGTTTGAATTTCATTCTTTTTTGTTGGTTGTTGGTTGGTGGGTTATTAGCTTGGTGTTGAAAAATTTCATTATTTTTTGTTGATGAAATAGCTTGATGTTGAAAGCTACATTCTATGGTTAAATTGCAAAAAAACATATTCAAAATCTATGAAAAATATAGAAAAAAAAAATTCAAACAAGAAATAGTAGCCAAAAAAGAAAATGATGAAAATTGGAAAATTAAAAAAAATTTCCTACCTTGCTGTTGAACCCGATCAGATGGAAAAACAAAAAATGATGGCCTCTTGAAATTTCTGGATTTTCTTTTAAAACTGACGTCAAATATATACAAAACAAAAGACGTCAAAAGTGCTTCATAGTTTCACCATGGTTTCATGCAAAATGTAGTTTATTTTCACTTTTTTTAGGTCGTAGACGGATACAGACGAAAAAGGAATTGATTTTATGGTAATTGAAAATTTTCGATTTAAAAAAATACAATTTATAAAAATAATAAATATCTTTCATTTTGTATAAAAATAAATTATCCAAGGACAACATATAAACTATCATTTCTAACCAATATCTTGCATCAGCAAGTTTTCGAGTTTTTAAACTATATATGCCCCGAATGGAACCAATAAACCTTTTCATAAATTACGTCACGACCAACGACTGCCTCGTTTTCATACAATTACCAAGGTGATTGTGTCTCATGAGACTCAAAATGATAAATCTATCAATGGAGTCAAGTTTTGATAAGCTCCCTTGGGATTCGGTTACCACAGCGCCCAATTCAAAACGAGGCAGTCGTTGGTAATGACGTAATTTATGAAAAGGTCTATTATTCATGGTGAAGAAAAAAGTAGAAAACGGGGAAACAAAGAAAGCCGGAAGGACCTAAAACGCAAATAGTTGTTTCCCCTATAAACCAAACATTGAAAGTAAATATTATTTTCAATTATCAAAGGAGGTCTATTGAATACTTTATTGCATGACAATTCGCCGATATTTTAATTTCGCGGTTGAAGCCAAAATGCAAGATTGAAGCATTTTATTTTCGCCGTATCCAAGAAAAATTGTATTTCGCTGTGTATTTTTAAGATTATTTACTCGAATTTCGTCGTTTCTTACCAAAAATTGTATTTCGCGGCATTTTAATTTCGCGGTTGAGCTCCAAATACATTACCGCGACATTTTAATTTCGCGGATTCTCAAACTCGACCGCGAAACCGTGAAAATTTCATGCCACGATTCATGCAATAAAGTAACAGACCAAGACAGACTCTAAACGAGATTAGTGGATTTCGTCAGGTATATTTGGATAAACTTCCTCGAAATTCAAGATATGTCCTTGCTCAACTTTATCATGCCATTTTGAATATTGTTCTTTGAAATGGTTTAAAAAGTTGATCTCGTTCCTCAACATTAGCTCACATTTGAGTTTCAGGTTTCCCTCAAGATTGGTCCTTATTTTATACCCCTTGACATAAACCTGAGAATAAGCTTCTTCGATTGCTTCATCTTCGATACAAATTTCCTCGTAATATTTTCGCTTAGCTTTCAATTTGCTGACATCGTCATAAAAATCGGGTCCTTCTTTATCGACTTCTTGCCAAAATTTGCGTTCGAAAAATTGATAGAGTGCTATATCTGCATTATTCCACTGCTCTATTTTGGCGATTGTTTCATTAGTCATGGGCTTCGAAGGACGGTTTTTGTTGAGGCGCTCATTGAGCTTAAAATAAACGACTTCGTCAACATCCCAGCATAGTCGGCGTCGCATCAACGTCAAAGATTCGTCAAAATGATCCGTCAACAAAATCAAGTCAAAATCATGACTAAGCGTATTTATAGCGTTATTGACAACCGTCTCGTTGTCAAAGTCTTGATAATCCAAACCTAAATCGTAGAATAGTGGGTTCCTAATCAAATGTAGTGATGGATACTTGCGAGCAAGCGAGACAATGGCGTCATTGGAAACTGGATTATCGAGAAAATATTCCATCGGGTTTGTTTTAGTTTGAATATTAAGCATGTAAGCGAAACTGAAATATTGGAAACTTGATTCGAACTGAGATACCGGGTTACGAAGTATACTGATGTAAAACGTAGATAAACGAGGGAAAACGCGGTCCATTGCTTGACGGCTGTAACGTGCGTGATTGGCTAATATGTTCGGCCGCGTGAACGTATCAGCGATCGCACTGAAGCGGAATTTGTTGGGCCATAAGAAATTGTACGCTTCTTTGTGGCGTGGAAGTAGGATGGTCAGGTTATTTGTTTCGGCGAAACGATTTAAAATATTTGTGACTGTAGAGGAGCCAGTTTTATGCGTTTTTAAGAAAAGTACGTGCAAAGTTGGACGACATATATCTTTATTAGGTGGACTCCCAGCTGCAACGTTATTCTGTTTTTGATGATTTTTGACCAGCTTGTTTAGATGCGAAACAGCGCTGTTGGTAGTAGTTGACAGGGGTGGAATCTGTTGGCGTTTAGCAGGCGAATTTTCTTTTTGGGCGGAGAGTTGCCCCTTGATGAAGGTGTGTATTCTGTAAATGAATAACGTGAATAATTAGCTTACTGGGCTGTTGTGTCGATTTTATCTATTATCATTCCCTTTGATTTTGCAGAATTAGGCTTTATCCACGAAAATACAGAAGGGTTCATGCAAATTCTAACAAAATCAAATAACTTTTTTCAGAATTTCACGCGAATGAGTCAAGCCGCAAAATTTAATTCTCGTTAAAATATTACAAGTCTTTGGAGTAGGATATTTGGATGACTGGTTGCACCTCTTGACCTAACACGAACTTCCACCCAACAATCTCAATATCATCGTCAATCTTTGACCGCAAGGACCCCAAAAATTCTGGCCACTATTCTTCGGAAAACACACCAGTAAATCCAAATCTTTCTTTTTTATAGGTTATTTCTAATTTTTTTTTTCGTGGTTCCTATCTCCTGGCGGTAAAACTTAGCAGTTTTTTGGGGGAGTAGGAACATGTATGTCTTGTATGTTCGTGTTTGTTGATTATAAATACAGAAAAAAGTAAAAAAACCTTTGGTATGAAGTGAAATAGCTGGTCGCATCGATACGTCTATTAGCCACATATTGAAACACCAGAAGCAAACTTGTGACGGCACACAAAAATAAAATCAGTTTCCGAATCATTGGCCAAGCACAAGACATTTTTGTTTGATGGTTAACTTGTTGGTTCGTTGGAATTCTTGTTTAAAATTCATGTTATTTCTCTCCATTTTGCCAACATCTTTCTTTCAATAGTAATATGCAGAATTTATTTTTCAAGTATCTTAAACACAGAACGAATACACTAGCTCAATGATTTGGTATGAAAAAAATTAGTTCGTCAAGAGCTACTTCCTATTATGAGTGTCAAATGAGTTCTTTAAAAATGAAAACTGAAAAATATCTAAATTTATAAATGTTTTTATCAAAACTCTTACCAATCATGAGATCGAAAAATCTTAAATTTTCTTTTTTTAACTCTCGAAATACTATTCCAGAATCTCTGCGGCTTCTATTTCACTAGAAGAGTGTAGAATATGATCTTTCGAACTTTCGATCTCGTTTTTGACACATTTTGAGAATTAAACAATGGTTGTTTTGTCTTGTTCATAAACAAACCTTTTGTTTGATCACATTATAAGTTTGTTAAAAGACAATTCAACGGTAATTTTCTGTTACAACAGACGCTCTCTAATTCCACGATCCATATTCAATCATCTCAAGAAACTGATCATTTTGAAGACTACCTTATTCAAGAAACCTTCGCGTCGCGTTTTGGTCAAATTCGTGAAAGTTTATTCACAAGAAAAAGACTTTTTGTCAAAATTCGCCAAAAAATTCACAGTTTATCATTTAGTTTCATGTATTGTCTCCAAGTTCTTATTCGTGAAATTTTGAACAAAGGCCCATTCAAACAATAAGTTTATATCCGCGAAAATGCAAAAAAATCGCGAATTTCTCGAAACGCGAAACAGTTCTTAGAATAAAGTCTATTTTAAAAGGAAAAAAAATATCTAAAAAAAAGTCAAGAAAAAACAGTTGTATAAGGGTCCTTATAACATTGGTATAATATAATGTTTTTTCCACTTTCCATTTAAAAAAGATACAAGAGCCTCCATAACTCGATTCACTCTCTAAATCGTTCAAACCAAGAAGACAAGAAGCCTTATAACGGGGTGAAGGCCCAGCGAGAGGGAATAAAGAATAATCAATAGACAGTAGAAATACAAACTGTCATTCCTAATTACATATAGTAAAGTCCAAAAGATTAGAAGGGGGACTTGCGACTAGGCTACCAGCCCACGACAGTTATACCACAAACCACAAAATCGATTGTTTTTTTAGCGTTCTTCATAGTGTGCAAGGGGGGGGTTCCAGGTCCCACCTGAAATTTTCAGTCTCAGCAGAATTCAATTCCCCACCTGAAGTATCTGAGATAAGGTCCCACCTCTTTACCTTACCGAGTCGGGAAAGTATCCCGGGCTAAAGACAGGGTCCCATTTCAAAACAGTACTTTATTAAAGGGACAGAACCCATAACTTCGAAGCATGACACTTTTTGAGAATACTGGATGAATCAATAGAAAATGTGTAAAAGACTCCAAATCCCACCTAAATGAACAAGCCCCCAGCATAACCTTTATCCCCCACCTCAAATCCGAAAATTCCAAACTCCCAGCACAACATTTACGACCCAAATTAACAAAGTAGGTACAATTAACAAAGGTACCCCCACTCAGTTGATATGATATCCTGGGGGGTTTGAAATTTTCAATTTCCTAGGATATCCAGAGTGTTAAAATTTGAAGACCAAGGATATCCAGGGAGGTTCGAAATTTTCAGCATGGATATCCAGGGAGGCGATGAAAATCGACATCCTCAGTAGGAGAAGGGAATACGGATCTTTTTTAGGAAAGCCAATTTAACCCTTTCCGTGCCACTGTCGCATATATGCGAATAATCAACTTATTTGGCAATGTCGCATATATGCGACATGCTAATTTTCAAGTCCTTTGCCGTACCCTTTAAATACATGTACACTCTACTCTATTTTGCCAATGTCGCATATATCCGACATAAACATCGCGTAAACATAGAACTAATTTTTATTGACCAATGGACCATGCGGCAAAGTGAGTGAAAATTTAGATGTCGCATATATCCGACAATGGCAAAGAAAAAGTACAAAAAATTCTTACCCCTGGCAAATGAAACGAGGTGTTAAAATAACCCCTCGGCACGGAAAGGGTTAATAATCTTGAGTTATGAGTGAATAACATACTTTATGGGCAAAATAGAAAACGAACTACTTCTTATGGTGAAAATCTTCTCTTCTAAACAACGAAAACTTGAATAATTATCTCCTGCATTAATAAACATCCTTTTTGTTTTGGGTTAAATTCGAATCTTGCATATTACTAATGGCTAATGCTAAAAGAGAAGAAAAAAACAAATGTCTAAGTCTTTATAACTTTCTAGTTACAGCATTTATGAAGTCATTTTTCGTATTGATAACTCGAATTTAAAAAAATGTATAAATTTTTTCGAGTTAATATCTTGAAGGAAAAAAATGTAACTCATTAGAAAGTCATTAACTCGAAAGAAAAGAAGTGCAAAAAGCATTTCGAGTTATTAACTCAAAAACGACGTCATAATTTTCACTTGGATATTCCTGACCTCATAACTTTCCCGAGCATTTGAAACCCGGTCAAATCCATAGTTACCCCGGCGAAAGAATTCTAGATGCTAAACTAGTCCAAGTGACGCCTCACAAGACCGACACAACCCAAGAAACATCTTTCAAAATAATCCTAATAGTAATACATGTTATTTTTATAAGAACAAAGTTTATAAGAACATAAGGCTTTAAGGTCAATAAAAATTAAGAACATGTTAAGAACATTTGAAGACTTTGTAGAATCAAGTGTATAGAAATAAGAACATTTTTTTCATTTTTGATTATGTACACATGAATTAAAAGACTTAAATTAAGGACATTTCAAGGCTTGAAACCAAAAAAGCTAAGAACATTAGAAGGCTTCTTCGAATTTTAATGTTCTTATAAAAAAATGTGTAGTGGACAAAAACATCTAAAAATGTATAAAAGGAATCATCTAAGCAAGCTATGAAATCAAAATATATTTCCTCCAATTCATAATCAATTACTAAAGAAAAGCTCGTTAGAAAAAATAATTAAAAAAACGTTAATATCATTAAACAGATAAACTTTTAAAGTGACATCACATTCATTAAAAACTTTTTTTCCAGTTTCAAAGTATCGGTGTTCGTATAATAGAGCTCATAATGTTTGTGCTTTAGGGTACGTTTTCAAAGATAAAAATAACAATTAAGGTAATGAAGAATTGCCTTGACCAATTCAAAAAAGATTCATGTAATAAAATGATAAGTTATTAATGGTAGTTAGTCATACGGCTAAGTCTAATTTCAGTAATGCATTACGGTATGACTTTTCTCATACGTAATTTGAAATTTAAATATAAATAGAATTATGCTAAGAATTCGAGGGCTGTTTTTCTCAAAAGGAACACAACCGTTATAAATTCTAGGCATGAATGCATAATTCATAATTTGAGATTTGAAGCTCGAAATTTGAAGCTCAGTTCTTGGGATGCTCCACACAGAGAGATGTTTGATAAGATCGAAATTAATTTTGTCTCACTTCTATGAAATTTACGACCTCGACTAAAACAAACAAATTCATCTCAATATTCTAATAAAAAACGCTAATAGAAATAAAAAAAACAGAATGGTGAAAAATCCTCTTATGAAAAAATATTGATCATTATACAGCTCACTGAAATCAGTAGTTGTCACTTAAAAAAATGTCATCCGAAAGAGAAAGAGAAAGAGAAAAAATGTCCATAGAAAGTATTATAAATATATTAAATAAATGTTTAGAACAAAAAAAATAAGAAATGGTAAAAAATTGTAGCAAAAAAAACATTTCTCAACAAATATTTTCTTGGAATAACATTATATTGCCACACTAAAAAACACACAACAAATTTTATATACTTGCTCTAAAAAAACTGATTGACCTATTCGTCTCATAGTTCATATATATAAAGTAAATCTAAAAAATACAGTATCTCTTTTTATTCGAAAAACGTTTCAATGTGCCATATAAAAATTCTACGTTTGCTAAAATCTTCCCTTATTAATTCTGCCGGCTAGCTCAATTTTTTTAATAATAACAATCATATCTAATTGATTGGGATAGTTAAGAGAAAAGTTCAGCTATCATCTAATGATTGAGATAAGATAAAATACATAGAATATCAAAGGTAGTCAATCCATAATCCCAAAATTACCTTTTTTCTCTTAGAAAACAAACATGGGGTTTACCAAAATGATGTAATTCATCAGGAACTTTTAGGAACCGTTTTTTACTCAAAAAATTCTTTTTTTTAGAAATATATATAAACTTTTCATAGCAGTGAAAAAAAGCATTATCAAAGGATAAGCTCATTAAACATGATATTTATTGAAAAGATAATTACCAGTGATTATTACCAAAATCATGACATGATATCCTCTGTGTTTGTTAGATTGGAAAGTAACTTAAAAAAACAAATATCATGTAAAGTCACATTATAATGCAAATGATTACCGACTGTCATATTCAAGATATTCCGATCTCCCCATTGTTCTTCCCATACCCCAGGAGGTATGTAAACAGCATGTGATACAATATTCAAATGCACAACTGGAGCAATCAAATATTTATCACTCAACATGAACTGTGTTGAAGCAACTAAAGCATTATGCTCCAACGGCCAATACCACCATAATGGTCGGATAATCGGTTCCCCGGTTTCTGGAAACTTCTTAGCAGCATCTATCATGATGTCAGTTAAATTTTTACGAATTTCCAAAGCATTTCGCACCAAGCTGATAACTTCATCATCATAATCCCAAGGGGTAATCGAAAACTGTATACATGGAAGGAAAACTGATAATTGGGTCCAGCGCACATACAACTCTTTGTTTGGTTTTTTAATGTAAGCATTACCTCCAACCATATCCGGGACAATGTAAGGGTAACCTAGGATGCTTAAGGTTAAAGCAGTTGTAACAACACTCAGCAAGCCATTTTCAATTTTCCAGTAAGATGTACGATCCAACATACGAACATAGGTAGGGTACATCTGAGCCTTGTAAGCAGCACGAACCTCTGATAACTTGAAGTGGGATGCCATTTGGACATAATGGTGGCTGTAATAATTTGGGTTGGGTACGTCTCGACTAAACATATAACCCTCTGGTAAATAATTTGTTTCACCAATATCAAATTTGAAACCTGCAATTCTTAATTTTTCAAAACTTTCTAAGAAAGTGTTAATAAAAAATTTTTGTGCTTTGGGGTTTGTTGTATCCATCATTACAGCCAATCCGTTCCACCATCTCGATATTCCAGGCACATCCTTTTCTCCTACTTTGATTCCGAATTCTAAAGATTTAATGAAATTTTTAGATTCCAGATTGATGAATGGAGAAACAGACAGTGTTACTCTGAAACCCATGGTTGTTAAAAGATCAAGCATTTGAGGAACGTTATCAAACTTTTTAGTGTCAAAACTGAAATCTCCATAGTTCTTAGAATAATGTCCTTCTATCTGGATGTGACTTTTTTCAAAATTGTGTTTGTTGATCTGCTCAGCCATGGAAAGTACAATAGATTGATTGACCTCTCTTTTATAACGCACCCAAGTTGACCAGATAGGTTTTTTCATAACCTCAAGATCTGGAGTTTCAACAGGCTTTTCAATAAATCTATCAAACATAAGCTTGTGAACTGTCTTTATATTGTCCTCTACACAAATAGTGTAATGAAGAAAGTTAGTGGCATTGCTTGGGAGTTCTTTATACATTCGATTATATACTGTGGTAGGGTCTGCTCGCAGACACATTTTTTTACTCCCATTTTCATCCATGCTAATATGCAAAGGGACATGCTCATTAATATAAATACCAGCACCTCTACTATTGATAAGAAATGGCTCCAGAATCCCACCAAACTGGCTTTTTGTGAATTCGTCAATAAAATCAGCAGTCAAAAATGGCGTCATTTCAAACTGTGCCTTATCTAGTGGCCACTTTTGAGTTAATACCTCTCCTAAGCCATACCAGTGAGATGAAATGATATCAAAACAGTCTTCCAATTTGTTTTGGTACTTTGTTGACCATTTTACATCAAAGCACTGAGGGTACTCAACACTTTTTTCAATTTCCAGAGTTGTTTTTCCAGTTTCCTTGTCAAGAAAGGTCATTCCGAGTGTGGTATTTGTTTCTGTAATGGTGATGTTTCCCTTTGATTCAGATGACAATAATACACCAAAACTGGCTTTTAGAGCAATCAAAGTTGGATTGGATAGTGCTGATGATACATTTTGAGCAAATGTAAATAAAAGCTCACTATTCATTACTTTATGAGAAATCATTTCATCCCAAAGTGGAGGCTCTTCGATTGGCAATTTTTGTGGTTCTTCTTCGTATTGTTTCGGCAGATAAAAACTAAGCATGAAAATTGCAGCCACCAACACCAGAATACCAAGTAGAGCCATTGACACACGCACTTTTTTACAGAATTCGTAATTATGCTTTGGAGCTCCACGAACCCTTTGAGTCATTATTTGGTTATTATCGCCAGATGATGAAGAGCCATTTGGTTTGTAACTTCGAGTAGAGACGGAGGCAAGTGTACTTAGCGAGCCTCCACTTGGACTCTGAGAGTAAGGGCTTCCTGAAAACATACTCAAGCCTGTTAAGCTAGTTCTTGTAGAATAATTCTCTCCATACTCTGAGATAGATGATAGTTTATCAGGATTACCTGGATATCCACTCATTGTTTGTACTTACTGCTTGAAAGTTTACATAAAGATTTTTCATCAAAAAGTATATTTGAAAATAGACTACCACAGGTTTAGCCTAGGTGCTTCTTTTGTGATGTTAAATCCAGCTTACAAAAGTTCTTGTGAAACACAATATACCAATATAGCAATATAGTCAGTAGTAAATAATTGATTTTTTCCCACAAATCACACAAACCAGGAAAAGGAAACTACACACAAAAAGTGTGTACAGTCTGACAGTCAATGTTTATCTTGTCGCAATCTGAAAATCAAACAAAAACAGAACAGGTCATTCATAAATCAAAATATATGATAAAGAAGCACATAGTAAATCTAACATATACATTCAAATGGCAAAGTTTGATACACATTCTTTTATTCAAAACAAGGAATGTAAAGAATAACACTGATATCAAAGATCAAGATAATCATCTCTCTCAGGCTTTTTTGTCGGCCATCATCATATATCCATCTCGATTGATCACTCTCAAAATTACTTTAGATTAACCTTGCACTCTTCTTCGCGGTGTCTCACATTCAAAGCAATGAGATCCGATTTTCAAACAATTCGGCCAAAAAGGAGGAGAAAAACAAGCAACTTTGGAAATCGGGAAAGGTGCGCAGCCTAAACTTTGAAAAAATGAAAAAGAGGGGTGTCTTTTGCTTTTTGGCGTGTCTCGAGGGGTTGCTTCCCCCGCGCTGAGGGGAGGGTTGCTGGATATATGCTAAGCTATGGGTAGGCTATCTATTTGAAAATTTGAAAGACACGCACAAAATATTTAACGTAACAAACTACTATCGACCGTGAGTAGTTGAGTACCAAAGGGAAAATTTCTTTGAAACTTAGGCTCTGAACTGATAGTCCCTCATACTCAGGGTAATAAAAAGTAGGGTTTGGTACAGATTAGGTATATAAGGACCTTAAAAATTCGTCTCTCTATATACAAGGGGTTGGGCATATAAAGGATTGGGTACGAGCGGCTGGTTTGTGCAATAACTGTCATCTGTCCTCAATCCTAAAGTACCTTCTCAAGGGAAGTCACACGCATACCCAATATCATCATTTTCTATTTTCGATGCATGATATGTTTTATTGTTTTTGGTAAAAAAACAATATCACCTGACCATATCAAAAGCAATAATATGCCAAGCAAAAGTTAACGAATTTTGAAATTGATCAAACTCGTCCCCAGTTCTCTCCTCCATTTTTTTACGATTTTGATAGCATTTCGGAATGAAGAAACAGGCTCTGGGTACGAGATTGGAAATTGATATATTTTGACACTGAGTAGTATAATCATAATCAAATCAAATTTTAATTAAGCAAAAAGAAATGACGAAAACTTAAATTAGTAGTGTGGAGTCACATTATACACACCAAAAACAACTTTGGAATGCAGGTGTCATTGAAAAGCTAGAAAACTAAACTTTATCATCATTGACCTTGGCTACCCGGAGGTCGAAAAGTGGACCCTGTCCAAAAAATTTACTCTGATAGGGTCTGTTTTTTGTAAAATTTAGCCCTTTTTCTAAAAATTATGAGAAATTTTTGCCTTCTAGGGTCTGACAGGGTCCAAAAATTAAGCAAATTTGCTAAAATCTTGTCAAAAATTAGTATCTGACAGGGTCCACTTTTCGACCTCCGGGTGGCACGTCCCCGTCGGTCGTCAAGGTCAGTGCCCTCCCCCATGGGCGTCTTATGAACTATAAGGTAGTCTACAAAATGTTATGCTTCAATCTTTAAAGATAAATTTATATTTAGGCACCAATATGATAAAAAGAATTTAGTATAAAAAAAATGATTTAAAAAAATTACAATATTAAAATATGCATAATGATACAAAAATTATGACAATTAAATATATACAGATATAATAATAACATGTTATAATATAATATTTACTGGTGCAAAACAAAGGTGTCGAAATCAACTTGATAATTTTAGTAGTTCACTTTTAGGCATTTTCAGAATACTTAGGCAAACGGGTTTCTTTTTTGGTAATTTTTCTCATTGTACTACCAAATGGTGATGTTACAATCAAAGAGTATTCAAAAAAGTTGAAGTGATTTACGTGTGCAATACTGTAGATAAAAAATAGAATAAAATAAAATTCTGAACATATTGTACAAGTGCTGATTTGACCATCGGACATGACCCAATTTCACGTTACCCCCCGACACATACCCTCCACTCCAATTTAGCCCATTGAAGTTTACCGTAGTAAAGTCTCTTAAACGAGTTTGGAGAACGAAGCATCGAGATAAAAAATTAGTCTCTTTTATTCAAGCAATTTTTAGCGACTTTTGTACTAAAGAACGACATGGTCTCAATTTGGCAGATGAATTATATGCTGGACAAAAGGTCCGTAGACTTTATAGAAATGAGCTCCTTCCTTTAAAGTTGATGTAAATAAGGTCAGCTATTGCTACCAGATGCAAACAAACCACTTTCAAAAGCAATGAGTGGGGTTAAGAGAGGACAGTTATTCTATGTTTTTGCTGATTTTCTAGTCTACAGCTTTATGACCGACGTTGTCTCACTGTATAATTTCTTTATTGGACAGCCCACAATGTAGTAACAATTTAACCATCTTAATAAAATGTTGTATATCTTAAAGATATTCTAATTAGAAAAAAATGGCAATATAATTTTCGAGACAGATGCATCCATGCAATTGATCAAAGCTATAAGCAACATTACATCCATTGAGTACAGAACGTTGTTGTAACGTCCATACAACGTTGTTTCAACGTCAGAACGTTATTAGGATGTAGAAATAATGTTATGATAACGTTCTGCGACTGCTGGGAAATGTGTCATGTGACGCTCCATTAAAATTATACGTAATGATATTTGGAAAACTCGTCCAATAAATGTTATAAGAGTTAGACTTGATTACCCTAAACATTTTAACAACAATTTGAGCAAAAACTCAACAACTTGTTCGAGTCGAAGATGGTTGATAAAAGTCATGATTTTCCCAACAAAATTAACAACAATTTGGGCGAAAACTGACACTCGTTAGACTCTGTGTTTTCAAGCGAAGAAGTGAATCGTTTATAAAAAGAATCCATGATTTGACTCGATCAACCAAAGCATTTTGACAACTCACAACTCGAACACAAGACCATGTTTTTTAAGTGATTGCAGCCAATAATTAATTTTGCTCGATTACCCAAATTATGTTGAAAAAATCTTGTACAAAAAACTCACAACTCATTCGAGTTCAGGTGAAGGAGTGATTGGTTGATAATGATCACGAGACTTAAATAATTGGAATTCCATTTGATTATGCCACTTTTGCAAATCACGTAGTTTGTTCTAAACAAGGAAAACACAGAACAAATGCTATTATTATCCACATGTGCTGATACAGAAGATACTCTACTGAAGATACTTTTGAAGCAACATTCTCCGTCAAAATATTTGAGAACCTTCTGTAACCACCGCTGTGTATTCGTAAGAAAAAAGTTAAGAAGAATCTGTGACAGGTAGCTTAGAGACACCTTTTAGCTTAAGAATCAGTTAAATAATTTCAAAGCAGCTTAGTCTAGGCCAATAAAAAAAGCTCATAGAATCCAAACAATTTCGACGGACCTTCAAAAAGTTCTTATAAATGACGGAAATGAAAGCATGTTTAGAAGATTATTGTTATATAACAAGACGTCTTTTTAACGTTGTTTCAACGTCTTTTTAACGTTGTTTCAACGTCTTTACAATGTTCTACACGTTTTTTTCTTATAACAACATTAAAATTCGAAAAAGCCTTCTAATGTTCTTTTAGCTTTTTTGGTTTCAAGCCTTAAAACGTTCTCAAAATGTTCTTAATTAAGAAGAAATTCATGTGTACATGATCAAAAATAAAAATAATGTTCTTATTTCTACTTGATTCTCCAAAGCCTCCAAATGTTCTAAACATGTTCTTAATTTTTTGACCTCGAAGTCTTATGTTCTTATAAAATAACGTGTAGCTGTTGGAAAGACGTCGAAATAATGTTGAATCAACGTCTTGTCGACGTTGTAGATTGTCAACCGAAGAACTATTTTAAAGACCAAACGAAGGAGAGTGATAGTGCTGTTTGATGAAAGCAATTAAAAACTGAACAAATCATGACGAATCTAATTAACAAGTAATGTTTGTTAATTGCCCAATGTTTTATATCACAAAAAACAAATTCATTAACTTTAATTACGTAATGGTAACAAGACAATATCGTTTAATTTTTTATTTAATCTGGAAAAAATTTAGTAACCTTCGTAATAAATTTTAGTCGCTTTTCGCCGACTAAATTTTAAAATTAGTCACTATATAAATTAATTTTGTATAACACTGAATTATAAGTAAACCCTCACAAACAGGGTTAAATCATAATACCTCAAATGAGAAGAGAACGATAAAATGAGGTATATACATGTCAAAAATTTTGAGAAAAAATCGAAGAAAATTTTTTGGGTCAGGGATTGAAAAATTTAAATTTTGTGGCGTGGAATGGACTTTTTTCAGAAAATAAAATGTGTGGCCCATATATAATAATAAGGGATTTCGATAAAGAACTGAACTGGACAACAGGGTAACCACCAGCAAACTCTAGTACATCGTGAAGTCCACCTTTAGCTTGGTGATGGTTATTGTTATCTTTGTCTTATGGACCTCATTATTCATTACTATACACATTTTCTATTAGAACATTTTGAGCCGAAGGAAGTGTTCAGATGTTCTTAACTTTTATGAACTCCAAGCCCTAGAATGTTCTTAGCATGTTCTTACTTTAAGCTTTTGAAGAATTATGTTCTAAAATGATTTGTTCTTACAATATGCCGGAAAAAGCTCAGTACTTTTAGATGTATGCTCCTTCCTTCAAGGTTGTTAAAAGGGCAGTTATACTTTGGTGATTTCATTGCTTTTTTTTAAGTTTACAACCTTTATGTCTGACGTTGTATTGTATATAAAAAAGATGTACCTGCAAAACTTGATTAGCAAGTTCCATTGAACGAAGTTTTTGTAAAGTGTGACCACGATCTTGAATCACCAGTTTCAATTGTTCTTCCACAAAATCTTTCGATCTAAAAAGAAAAACAGTATCAAAATAATAGTAAATTTTCATTATTATAAAGGTTTTTCGAGGCGTAAATCGATGTTCGACTTTTGCTGATTTTTTTTTTTTAATAATTTTAGTTTGATTTTTTGATTTTTGTGTTTTTTATGTGGTTTTTCAATTTTATGATTATTTTTTTGGAAAAAGTGTACGATATTTTTTGAGTGTCTACGGTCTTTTTCAACTGATGCAAGTTTATTCTTCCTAAAACGTTAACAAAAATTTACCGGATAAGAATTCCCACAGCAAATGCTCCAAAAAAGACTTAATAGATAACCAACTTGCCTTGATCCTCAAAAACATCCGTGTTACGGTTGTAAAAATATTAATGACATTTTGCATCGTAAAAAGTGCAATTAAATAAAAACTTGAGTAGCCTTTTATTGGACAGAATCGATCACGTGATGTAAATCTTTCCACAATTTGAGTTAGAAAAATTGTACTTTCCTCTAGGCAGCCTCACAGAAGGAATTTTTGAATTATATATTGTTGTTCTATAAACATTCATCTGTTTACTTTGTATCAGGCAACCTTCATGCACTTTTCATTCGTGAGATATCGCAATTCAAAGCACACGTATATTTTTCAGATAACAGCTTTTTATGAGCGTTTTTTATTCCAGACCAAGCTTAAAAGGTATCAGGCCGATCTGTATTCAATTTGCCTAAAGATTGGTACATTTATTTTTGGAAAAAAAAATCAAAAATCTACAGTAAATAGCAATTCAAATTTTCTATCATTTCAGTAGATGTCAAAAAGTGTGTCAAAATAGAGCTAAAAACCACGCACTGTACACACAGCTTTTTAATAGAGTGTTGATTTCAATAGGAAAACAATGGTTGCTCTCTTGGGAGCTAGGACCTTCTAGAGGTAGTTGGTTATCTATTATTTTTTACATCGTTGCATCAACCTCGTACCCAGAGTACCACACCACGTACCCTCGTACATAGGACATAGGACGTTGGCCTCAACTTCGCCCTGGAAATTGAGGATGAGGTATACATTTACATCCTTAGAATATAGCTTGTAAAATGCCTCTCTCAACTCATCGAGCGTGTTCGCTTAGAAATAAATGAAGCTGTTCTATTGGTTGAAAATGACGTTACAAGTCACGTGACTAAGTTTTAAGGAGAATGGGCTGTTTTCTAGTGGAGACAAGTTTCTAGTCTAATTTTCCACTACCAGGGGCAGATTCTCAAATAGCTACTTTTCCAATAGACCCCAACCTACAGGGTTTGTGTTGACTTCCAAATAAGGAATATATAAGTAAACGTAACTCTCTCCGTCAAAATTTTTGAGAACTTTCTACGTACCCACCACTGGTTCAGGAGAACAAACTGGGGATTCTTCACACAGAAAAAGTCATAGAGGTGGATACAGAAGGTACTCAAAGATTTTGACGGAGAGTGTTGACTTCCAAATAAGGAATATAAGCAAACGCAACTCTCTCCGTCAATGTTTTGGAGAACCTGTTCCTCTACTTACCAGGTACCATTGTTCAGAGAACCTTGGGTCATTATATAACGTTGGAATTGTGTCTTTACGTCTTCTGTCCAATAAATGTTGTTGTTCTGCCCATAATACCTTTTCAAAACACAGATTTTATAATAAGTATCAGGTTCCTCTCCCAGCAGGTGCAGAACGTTCTTTCGACATTGTTTCGACGTCCAAATAACGTTCTTTCGTTGAGACAATGTTGGTTGGACGTTGAAATAATGTCCCGTGTCCGTCTGCAGGAGTAGTTGTATAATTGATGTTAACCAGCAGGCCAGGAACATTGTTCTAACGACCAAACAACGTTGTCTCAACAGCAGAACGCTATTTGGACGTTGACATAATATTGAAATAACGTCTGCTGGGAATAATTCTTGGTAGTCGCAAATTAACTTTTTAACTCTTTCTATAACCGCCGCAAGAAAATGATGATTAAAAAAATTGACAACTGAGAAAGGTTTACAGGGAGTTTATGCTCCCTAATAAAAAAACTGAAACTGTCATTTTTACTTTATATTCAAAAACAAATTTCATCAATTTTGATGAAAATGCAAACCAAGTCAAGCCCTCTATTTAGAGGCAATATCAGTCCAAGAGGACTGGGCGGTATAGAATTAGTAAAATATGAAATTTCAGTAAGTTTCACTTGTCTTTCAAGTGTATCTTATAGCTTTTTTATCTGGCGATGTGATCACTAAATCTTTTCATTCTAGTCCACTTTTCAAGCAAACCAGACAGCTGGGTGCACCACCGTCGGACCATAAGGGCCATCATAAGGTCAGTAGTAGAGTTTCCGGAAAATATTCTTGACTCTTGTGAAGAAAAAAAACGCCTTATGGACACTTACTGCATCTTCTTCGCGAACAAGTCGTTCAGCTTTATGTTGTAAAGATCTCTTGGCTCGCTTTGATACTCGTTTGTGTTTGAAATGATAGAAACCCTCTAAGTTTCCAACCTGAAATATAAATCCTTCCAAATTACTCTCTGGGCTCTGATAGATGCACCCCTCTCGCCAATTATTTTTGGAGATTTTTTTCAGACCGATATTCGCCCAACTTACTGTAGTTGTTGTAGTTACATTGTTTACTGTTTACTGGGGATATTGTTTGGCCACCGTAGTAAGATAGTCTATTTCATAATCACTTTGTCCATCTTAGTGGTGTAAGCCCAAGTTAGATAAATGTAATGAAAATACCTCCGTAAAAAAAGGGAATGTTAAAAAACTCAGTTTCATGTTTTCCTATATAGGAAATATGTATAAAATTTTCAGACCAACCAGAACGTTCTTGCCCCCAGTGTTGAGCAATACGTGGAATAACAACGTATATTTCATTTTGTTAATATATATATACACCCCTGTAGCTGTGACCCACTAAGATCCGCCCTAATGGTCGTCCCAGTGGAAAAGTCGCTCAAAAGGCCCGCTTTTTCTCCCCAGTAGAAAATCGGTAATTCTCTCAGCCCAGTGGTAAAGCAAAGAATTACAAAAAGCCTTCCCACTTAAAATATGAAGATGAAAGAACAATAGATTTTTAGAAAAGTTATTACTAGATTATAACTATAGAAAAGTATACCATTTCAATCAACCCAGTGTGTTTGAAATCTTTGACTTTTGGTACTCACTGGGGCATAGAGAACGGGGTGCATATATCCTAACCTTTTAAACAGCCCCGCCGTAAGGACCTATTGACTCACCTGACCCATGTTTTCAAATCCATGCTTCTCTGCAATACGGTCAGCTTGTGCTACTTCAGCTTGATGTAATTGTACTGCCCATGAGTTCGTATATAACAATGATCCTTCATCATTCTGTAGTGCATCTTCAATCTTAGCTAAGTACTCTTTTTCTTTTTTCTTCAGTTGTGGCGCATCAAAATTCGGATTCTTTAACACATGTTGAAGTTTATGATCATACCTCGGGTCCCTATACTCGTGTGAAATGTGTATTTTATCTTTACTCTTTGTGTTTGTATGGTGGTGTCTGGTTTTCTTCTTATGTCGGCTTTTTCTAGCCGCTGGCGTGGCGAGGGCCAGATATGAGGTCACCGATAACAAAATAAAAACACCTATTGATTTTGACTTCCAATGTAACATATTGTGAACGTTCAAATTATAGTAAAAAAAAACCTCCAAAGTTTTAATAAATTTTTTTCCAGTTATCACCCATAATATTGTGATCAAAACCTACTTGTATTTCCACAATTCCAGCTTCAAATAACCGGAAAATATTAATATATTTTTTTAAAGCAAAATAACAATTTCTTTTTAAAGAGCTATCAAAATTCTCAATCATTTTAAAACATGCTGAAAATGTGCCATTTTAAATTCTTTTCTTTTGTTTTCATTGAAATTGTGTTTGAGATCAGTCAACCATATCTAATTCAAAACGTTTGGATTTCTTTAAATTCTTTATTATTTTTATCTTCAATATCTTCTTACAACATAAAAAGGTAGCAATTGGTGATTTGTCATTTGCTGTCATTTTGCTACCTCTAAGGAACAATTAGTTTACTCGTTGGATAGTTTCCCATTAGAGACAACTACGTTAAAACACTGTGAAGACGTTGAAACAACGTTGAACGTCATATGTCTGCTAGTCAAACAGACCCAGCAGGCACAACGGGGAGGCGTTTTAACGTTGTTACGGCGTCTTTACAATGTTTTAACGTTTAAAAGACGTGTAAACAACGTCGTGTGCCAGCTGGGGAGTGATTAAAAAAAAATGAAATTAAAGTTGAAATTTTATGATTTTCAATACATATAAACAACTTTGGGCCATTCCTGATTTCAAATGATTCCTTCATACACTAATAATGGATTATAAAAATATTAAGTTGGCCTGTTCCAGAAGATATTTGTGCCCGGGGGGGTCACCTCGATTTAAAAGCGACGGTATATGCGGCCAAAAATTGAACCTTCAAATTCGGACCCTTACAGTGCAGTGCAAAATTTGCCGAAAAACCGACCCTTGCAGTGCGTTTTTCGACCATTTTTCCCGACTTTAGCAAAGAATTTCAAAATTTTCTTAAATTTTCTACCCTTACAGTGCACCTGGATTTTGTCAGAACCTTGAAAAACCTACCCTAAAGGGCTGCACATACCATAGGTCGGACCATATCCCCCCCCCCCCGGATTTGTGCACAGACAGTGGAGGTCTTTTTTTAATTTTTCCCTCTCATGCACGATCTTCTTCTGAAATAGCCCATCATACCTTATCGGACAAAACAATGTCGGACAAAAGTGACGAAATTTTTTAGAATTGACGAAAATTATGTCCGACGAAAAATTTCGTCCAAACCAAAGTTTTCCCTAAATGCTTTTAATGTGTAACAAGAGCCACAAAGATGTGGTCAAATATTTCTTCTCATAGCTCAAAGAGTACTTCTTGGTACCCATTATTGCATTATTGACACCCCTCCCGGTTATGATACTTCTTAAT
>JAUJPO010094225.1:0-23587 GCA_032270745.1 Tiaropsis multicirrata | reverse complement strand
TCCAAAGTTTTCATGGCTTCTTGTTTTCTTGGGTAGTTTATAATATATCATATAATGTAGAGTATGGGTCCAGACTACCTCAGTTCTTGAACAAGGATGTTTTGTTTATATCTCAAATCTAGTAACCCCTTGATATATACTTTTATTAAACCCCTTGAGTATTTGAGTGTATTCCCTGTAGCTACGCAAATCTATTGTTTGAACCTTACTTCCTTTCTTAATTTCCTCTCACTTCTTTTTTTTCTATCCTTTTTTTACTTTTTTCTTTTATATTATTTTATTCTATTCCACCAATCAAACTACCCAATGGGTTTTACAGTTCAGAGTCTGACACAGTCCCATCAAAAAGACTAACAAACAATGCTAAAATCTAGTAACATCTTGGGGGTGTACATACTAGTCTTTAAGTATCAAAAATAAAATTATAAAACAGAATAATTTAAGAAAAATGTATTTCAAAGTTGGATTTTTTGTATATAACCCCTGTACTGTCTCTTATAAATTTTTTTTACGGAAATGGCTAGAAAAATAAAGAGAAGTCACTCTAGGCTAATTAATGTAAACAGACAAGATCCCGAACCTATACTAATACAAAAGGCTATCCAGGAGGAAAAAAAAGCACATAAAGTACAGTCATAACATAATGGAGAACCAACATATAATAATGATATTTTTAGATTTATAAAAATCAATATGGCAAAATTACTGAACACTTTAACCGCACACACAAAAGATATAAACTGCTGTGCATTCTCAGCTAATAGTAAGACATTGGCATCAGTATCAGGTGATAAAACCATTCGATTATGGGTGGCTGAAACAGGATCAGAACTTACGTTCTCACCTTTAAATCACCACACCTATAGTGTCACTTGTTGTGCTTTTTCACCATTTGGTTCAATGCTAGCCACCGGCTCACAAGATTGTACAGTGGCTATTTGGAATGCTGAAGATGGGGAACTCATCAAAACATTGATTGGTCATAAAGGTGCTATCCGATGTTGCACATTCTCATCAAACTCTATGTTGCTAGCCACTGCCTCCAGTGACGAAACCATCGGCATTTGGAATTTGAAAAATTATTCATTATCCAGAATATTAAAAGGACCTGATTCGTCTTTGATGACTTGCAAATTCACACCTGATGATTTGTATGTTGTTTCTGGTTCTGGTTACGGTGATGCGAGAATTTGGGATATCAGTAGTGGTCAATGTGAAGGAATGATTGAGGGTCATGATAGTGGGACCAGTGGATGCGGCATCACTGGCTGTGATTTCTCTCCAAAGTTTGGTTCAGCAGGTATAACATATAATTCATCTTCCTTTGAGACCATTTTCTTTCTTTAGTACAAAAGTCTCTAAAAATTGGTAACATACTATAAAAAATACATCCAGGTTCAGATCAATATAAGTAATAACCGTTTTCTTTTTATAGGAGTATGTATAAATTGCAAACACTATTCTTACTTGATTCTATTATTTATTTCAGTTTGTTCTAAGGGGTGAGTTTTTCAAACTTTTTACTTACATGGTCTTTAAACAACCAACCAAATGTTAAGTTTTATTGGTTATCAGTTTTTAGAAAAACAGGGTCGACTAGAGGGCTGTAGAATAACAAAAGTCACGCCTTAGAAAAAAATCAAATGAAATGATACTTGTATTGTATGTACTTCTACTAAGAAGGCAAATGCATTATAGAGACTTGATTTCATTTGGGAGTAAGAGCTAAAAAAGCCTTCAAATTACCTTGAAGCTTTATTTAGATTTTATTTTTTTGTATTAAATTTCATAGATACAGCGCAAAGCGTCTCCAAAGTTGGGGAATCGCCAAGATTTTTGCTGGCAACCTGTGGAGGAGATAACTTGATCAAATTATGGCATGTTTATACAGCGTCTGGTAAATATCAGCGGCTAAAGCCATATAGTGTGCAAGGGGGTTCCAGGTCCCACCTAAAACTTTCAGTTTCAGCACACTCCAAATCCCCCACCTCTGAAGTATCTGCATTACCCCTTTATAAACCCCACCTAAAAATATTTCCAACTCAACCCCAATATTTACGGCCCAAGCAAATTAGGGGGGTGCACATATATGTTTTAAAGCTTATCTTTAACACGTTGACTGCCAACTACGTATATATTCGACATGGGCTATACAGGAGGGCGAAGCCCTCCTGCCTTTTCTATTTTCAACTTGAAATCCTGATTTTTGGCCTGAGTTGACGGAAATAAAATGCGCATTTAAGTAGTTGCAACACAAAAGATTTCAAAATTTGGTCTTTTGGAAGAGACTTTGACCTTGAAAGTAAAAAAAATGCCCAAATTTGCCAGAAATTCACCTTTTGATTTTGACTGTTTTTTGGTCATATTTTGACATTGAAAATACAAAAAACTTGGTTCAGTTACATTAGATTCTGTCCTCTAGCTAATAGAATTGAAAAAGATTGATTTCAAGCCTCGGAGTATTTTTAAAGCGAGAAACCGAAAGTGCGTCACCGGGAAGTTTTTTGAAGGGTTTTGTTTTTGTTTATGGAATTTTTTTATTGAATGAATGAATAATGATAACAAGTAGCCTGTCGGCATTAAGGCCCAGCTGAAATAGCATATAACAGGTATAGTTAGTTAGCCTTAACTTGCCTTTATTTATACAATAATTAGTTTGAAGGTCAATACGGATCCGTATTGACCGCCCGACAAAACAGTTATTATTGTGCTTATTATTGACCTAACTAGTTAATAAATTTGTATATTAATGGATTTAATTTTCGCGAGGATTAAATTTTTAATGTGTACTCTTCTTTCAATTATCTTTAGAACGTTATTCATCCTCTTATGTAATTTCCGAAAGCTGTGGATTATTTGATTTATTTTTTCCAAATACATTTCATATCAAATGACAATTGCACTGTTTGTCTTTTTTATTTTTGTCAATCCCTGATCAAACTTAGAAGATATTAACTCATTTACCAATTGTTAAAAATTGCTGATTCAGCAAAAAATCTAAAGCTAATAGCGTTTTAGGCCCTAAAATTATTACCATTTAGAGGGTTGGCCTAAAAGGAATCTGATCCCTGTTTTCATGTTGAAATACTGTCAGAACATCTTGTTAACGATTTCATGTAATTACATTTACGATTCATATCTAACTTCGGTCACAGTAGCCTTTTTCCGAAAGGTACTGAAATTTGTAACTTCTCAAGAGATCTGGCGCCATTTTGTCTTCCTTCCTAGCTTCGTTTGAAAATGTACAGACCCGAAAAAAACATATGCAAAGCAAAACGGCTTTTAATGTTTTTATTAATTATTGTTTATTTAGCGCTAATTAGCGAATCACAAAAATTTTGATTTTTTTTGGATTTATTTTAGCGAATCGCATTTTTGAAAAATTTACCGTCGTTTAATTTTAGCGAATCGCCATTTGCGAAAAATAATTTTCGAGATGTATTTTGGTGAAAGTTCGAGATATAACAGAGTGTTTTTAAGCCTACATTTTCTTATAGAACTCAAGGGGACCGACAAAAATAGACAAAAATAGATATCAAGGGTATTTTTATTAGTTTTCGCAAAAATCGTAAAAAAAAAGAAAAAAACTAACCGAATTTATTTTAGCGAATTTCGTTTTTGAAAAATTTAGCGTGGATTAATTTTAGCGATTTATCGATTTGACATGTTTTAGCGAGATAAATTTTAGCAAAAATGGCACTAAAACGCTAAAACGCTAAAATTTCTCTCGCTAAAATTTCTCCGATTAAAGTATGATAAATTTAGAAAAAACTAAAAATTTTGTTTTCAATTTCAATAAAAACTTTATTCGAACAGTTATATAAACAGACTGGATACCTTTTTCTTGACCCTTCTTTTGGGAACTGGGGCTGGATCGTCGTTGTTGCCCTATGAACAATGAGATTCGATTGGGCGTCAAATTATCATACCATAAAAATGTTTAACCAGGACTAAGAATGTTTAACCAGGACTGATTTTTGTGCCAAAATGCTAAAGTGTTTTCTTTAGATGTATTTATTTTCGCGGCTTGTTTAATTTAGCAAGTGTTTAATCTCGCGACTTTTTAACGAGATTGCGACATGAATATCCCAAAGTTGAGTATTTTGCAAAAATATTGAAATTTTTTTAGAAATTTCAGAGAAAAATAAATCTTTGCCTTCTCTCCTTCTTCACTTCCGATGTGGCGTAATTTGACCAATTTTCCTGCTTTTATTCAACTTCAAAGAAACACTGTAATGTTCGAGGAGCTTTTCTTTTTGCGAAAGTTTCGCGTTCCAAAGAATAAATACACTCAAGGTAGATTTTCTTTATTTTTTCTTTTATCATTGTTTGGTTCTGTTCACCGTTGTGTTTTCTACGTCAAAAATAAAAACGAGACTTTGCAACCGTGGTAAAGGTACAGAAAAAGCAGAATCAACTCACTGATAAATTGTCCAAGTCCGGCAACTGGCTAAAGAAAAAGAAAAAAACGCAGAAATTGTAAATTAATTAAAATCAGCTGCCCAACGAACGACAGACAGACAGACAACATAAACCGATTTCCACCCCCTAGCGCTAACCGCTACTTCAATTGTTTAGCCCTGGTATCGGTTGATTTGAATAAATAAAGAGTAATTAGATAATTTTTGTGAAGAACATTAGTTCACTTATTTTTCTAAGAGAACATTGTATACTCCATGAAATGAAAATTTTGGAAGTGGCCCCCATAGGACCATCTTTTCTTACGCCGAATTCGAATGATATTATCAGAAACTGAAACTAGTGAAAACATAAGAGGTATGTTAGACTAGAAACTTACTTACCCACGGAAAGGTGCAACCATTGGAGGAAGGGTTGGCGATGCCGGTCCTTCTGTAAATATGAATAATATGGAAAGTGCAAATAAAATATCGCATAATTTACTAAAACTTATACTAAATAAGTTTGAGTACTACTGAATTTGAACACACACAGCTGCTGCACGAAAGCACAAAACTTGATGAAAAAACAGAAAACAGAAAAAATTACGAAAATTATACCTGACGAGCTATTAGAAGGAGTCAGTCGTTTCTTAGGAGGTAGCTTAGGTGCTGAACCCATGCTCTCTTCTCCCTCGTTGATCGGTCGTTCGATTGAATGAACGCGCATCGGAGGAACGGGCAGTACCTCTACTGGGACGTCAGCGGTCATCCGTTTTTCAGTTTTCGAGGCGGGTGGAGGAGGTGGTGGGTTTGAGTCGTCTCTTGTTGTCTCTCTAACAAGGACCGGTTTGCTATGTGGAACAGGGGCGGCGGCGGGCGTAGGGATTAAAACAGGTCCATTAGCTGGGTCATCGATGGATATTCTTAATGTTGGATTGTCGAGACCAAGACTTTGTCTTTTCAAAACGTCACCAATAGAAGCGCGTTTGCTTACAACTATTTTGTTTCGAGGGTCGACTTGTTCTATACTGGAACGATCGGCAACTGGTAAAGGAACCATGGTCATATCTAATGCAAAGAAGTAAATATTTTGCACATAAAGCTTTCTTAGGAAGTGAGAAACAGGTTATTTGGCAAAGAAGTAAGAAATATCGGTTGCAATAAACAAAACTTGTAGATTTTTAGATATGGACGACATGAAACTATTAGTAGAAATTTATTATAGAAAACACAATTCCCGTTTCTTCTTTACTGTTAAAACAAAGGCTTTCACTAAAGCTTCAGTATGTTCTTTCGACAAGATAAGGTTAGACGGTGTAAAAATATCACACTCGATACCACAAAAAACGATGCATACGAGAAGGTTATTTTGAAATAGAAAAGAAAATCAAGAAAATCATATGTATATACCTTTCGGAAGAATGGACGACCTATCCATGGTTTTTGATCGTTTCCCGAGTGTATCTACAAAGGGGAAAAATCCGATGATTCATATTCTCTTTCATCTATTCTACATGAAGATACAGATGCCAGATACACCAGAGATTAGCCTGGGAAATGGAGAAAGAGTCAGTCTACGGCATTTCCAAAAGAAAGCAATAGATCATCCCAGCAGGTACACAACGTTATTGTTGTCCAAATAACGCGCTGACGTTGAAACAACGTTCCGTGTCTGTTAGGGTTTGGACAGAAAGAAAAAACTGCTGCTCTTTTTAATTGCTGTTTACTTCAAATTGCCAATGTTTTCGTTTGAAAGATTACGTAATATATATGATGAATAGTAAACAAACCTCCTTTGCTACTTTCATCATCCTCAACTTTTATCAAACCTAAAACACAAAAACAAAATATTTGTGATTTCGTGAACAATATCTAATTGGTAATAGGTTACGGCGTCTCTTGGTCCTGAAGTCACTTTCGAATTTGACAAGGATTAAGCAAATTAGTACCTGAATTAGATTAATTTTGCCGGGGTTTATTTTCGCGAATTCGAAAAATAAAGAGGGTTAAATTTTTTTCATCTTATTTCTTTCATTTTCCTAGGAGTTTTAGGCAAAAAGCATCGAATCATTTAATTTAATTTCGCGACAACGGTCAAAATAATTAATCCAATTAAGGTAAAAACTTTTTGAAAGTCTGTAACGGTTAAGAACTAACGAATAAAAGATTTAACAATTCTTGTGATATTATGTTAAAGAAAAACCGATTCTTATATGATTTGAAGATCTTTGTTTTCAACTTGTGAAAGTCTAACGAATAAATATTCTTCGAATTTTTCTGATTTTGTTAAAGAAAACCCGATCTTTGTTTTCAACTTACTGTAGATTTGTTTTTGTATTGAGGGTTGGTAAGACAGGTTGTTCGGCGTGCTCATCGTTGCTACAAAACTTGAAAGAAAAAGTGGATCGAGTTTGTTTTCAAAGTCCACTTTTCGGCTCCGGAGCTTCCGATTTTGGAATTAATCTTCTGATCTGAATTTTCCCAAATGCGTTTACTTTGATTGATGTAGGGGAGATCAAGGTTCAATTCCCACTTGGGGCGGTTCATTTGGCAAGTCAGCGAACCTTCGCTTGGGTCAACCTTTGTCATGTGAGGGGAGTTAGGTAGTCAGCCCAAGGCTGTTGATGGGATACTAACTAAAGAGTGTTCATAGTTGCGAAAATGTGCCAGAAAGCCTTCTGCAATTGAAAGAAATGCAAATCTATCACAAGAAAGTTTTGTGGCACGCAAATTTCGCAGTTTTTCAGAGCGCGAAATTTTCATAAAATGACCACTTACTGCAGGGTACCAGTTTCCAAACCAAAGTGTGTTAAAGGGCAATGACATTCTTGTTCTTTTCCGCTGAGAAATGACTTTAATGATAACACACACTCTCCTGAAAATAAGAAGAGACAATCATCAAGCTGACAAAACACACAATAACCAATCCTTGAGAATGGAAGTGATTTCATAAGAAAGTTTTTAGCTACCAACCCACAGTTAATTCAGGAAAATGTTGTTTGCTATAATGAGCCAATTGAGACCAGGAAGAGACAAGAAAAGAAAGGCTGCAGTAAGTTCAAAACCACAGGCGAGGGAGATCTTAAGGCCCGACATCTACCCGGTGCCAGAGGGAGGAGGGAGGAGGGTGTGTCTGAATCGCTTCATTTACCCTTACTCTCTTGTCTCAAATGGTCCCCGCTAATTAAGTTTTCGATTTTTTCCACATTCTTATTCCAACCCCCTTCCCCCGGAAATATTATCTAAGTTATATTCGCCAAACTTACTGTAGCTGTTGACTTTTTACTAATGATATTGTCTTCATACTTTTTACTAATGATATTGTCTTCATACTTTTCCATACACTACTGCTACTACTAGTACTATATGTTCTTGATACAGTTGTTTTAAAGGTACTTCAAATAAAGGTATTTTCAATCTTTCTTCCAACCCTGCGACTATTCCAAACTTCCGGCATTGGCCTATAACCTTGGGTATTGTTATTTATTGGTAGAGTGCTCGGTCTACCATTAGACTGCAATCGCTTAACCCTAATAGGAGAGGCTAGAAATGTTACTATGAGCATCTACTGTTTTATGCTATTAAACTTAATTGTTTAGCATCAATAATGGCAAACCCTTGCAAAGGCTTCAATGCTGGAAAAAGCGTCTGTAGACTTTTAGAAATGTTCTCCTTCCTTGGTTGATGTAGATAAGGTCAGCTATTGCTACTATTATGCCAACAGACTACTTTCAAAAGCATTGAGCGGGGTTAAGAGGGACGTTATGCTGTGTTTTTTTCGTGATTTTCGAATATTTAAAAAAAGTCTATAAGCTGATGTCTGAGATTGTGGGTATTGTCAATAAGATAGAGAAAGCGAACATAGAAAGGCTTAAATAATACAACACAGATAAGTTGCAAATCCTGTGAAGCTTTTAACCTCAAGAGAAAATTGTCTGATATAATATGCCAATTGAGTCAATAATTGAAACCAAGAAAGGCTTCTTACCATAAGATTCTTGGTCCTCCCCTTTGACAGCGATCAATAAATGTTGCGTTTCTAAGTAGTATGGATCTTTAAGAACTGGATTCAACTAAAAAGAAAGTGAACAGAATGTTAAAACCAGGTTTCTTCTGCACAATTTCAGGGTATACCACCTTTCTTTAAAATCTCCATCGACTACTGTAAATACAGTGGTAAAAACAACTTCCACTTTGCCCGACGATAGGAGGAGAATCTCGTAATTCAAGCCATGATAAAGACTCCATCAAACTTTCATTAAGTTTGAAAAATCCACACTTGGGAGACAGGATAAGCTAAAAGTAATGTTCGGAATTCAAGGCTGAACAAACTATACCGCTGGGATATCACTTTTGGTCCACCAAGGATAGGAATGATGAATGGCTGCGTCATTCGTTCCAGACCTCCTCATCAAACTTTCTTGTTGACGTTTGTGGCTATCGATACTGTTTTGTTTGCTTTCCACTTCATCTGAAGAAAGATAACAGGTAAAAACTTTACATACCGCCGATGTCCGAAGGTGAGTTTTCATGGAGGACGGACGGTTTGGACATTTTCCCAAGGGGCGATCTCAAAACTACCGTACGCTCGGACAATAATTTGGGTTTCAAATAATTAGGAGCCTTACTGTGCAGTGCAAAATTTTCCGAAAAGTACATTTTTTGGCCTTTTCACCCCAGATTTTTCAAAGATTTTCAAAACTTTCTCAAATTTCCTACCCTTTTGTTAGAAGCTCGAAAAACCTTCTTCCCAGGAGGTCAAGGAACCTTCCAAGTTTGTGACACAGGGTGTGAATAAATGTTAATCAATAAAACAATAATTATGTCTTACTTTCTAAGCAGTTTGAACTGAATGTCAGAATGAATTTTGATGCACTTCTCGTTGCTATCTAAAATCGAAAATCAAAGAGGGTTGGAAAAGAAAGGAAGTCGACTAGATAAGTGATAGCCTCGTGGATAAAAGATCACTTGTCCGATCACTTGCTTCTTCCGTGTTCAGTTCAGGCTGGTCTTGAACCCACATAAAACATTCGAAATACTGTGATCCTTTATGATTTGGCTATATCTATGTACATAACAATATCGAACTCAATCAATCAATATACCTAGCAGCCACGTGACATTTTCTCAACGTCTTTTCAACGTCCAAATAACCATGTTTTGTGCTAGAGCTTTTATATGCTCAGTTTTTCAAAAATCGCTTCACTAATAAAAAACTGGTAAGAAAGAGAAATCGTTTGAAGATATCATTTAGAAGGTAAAGCTTTACTGGGTTGTTGTAAGGAACAAGAAAACAATACCTTTGCTTCTACCCTGAAGAAGATCAATTTCATATCGTTTTCCGAATACACCTTCTCCTCTAAAGATCAAGAAAAAAAAGAAGCTTTGCATTCGTTCTATTTACACGGAGACCCTCTACTTCAAATCTTAAACTGATTTGGAAGTAAACGGCTTGATTTTTTCTTCAAGATCTTGAAGAAATGCTCTGATAGGCTGAAAACGCCTTTTATTTTTGTGCACGAGTTGAATTTTGTGCACGAGTTGAATTTCGTGCAATTTGATTGGTTTAACTGTCATTTTTGGTAGGGAATTCAAACTGTGTGATTTTACCATACTAATTTTTTTCTCATATGAGTTAGTGGAACGGGGGAAAAGTTAGTATTGGTCCAGACTAGTACATTTAATAATCATCTCTTTTTAAAGTCTGTTGCAAAAAGATTGCAAAAAAAATGCTACTCTGCAAAAACCATAGTCTAGACGACTAGAATCATAAAGTAAGGAAGACGAGATATTAAACAAAAATTTATTGACTACAAGAATACAAGAATATAGACTAACTGCAAATTACCCCCGCTGTTAAAATTTGCCGTATCGAATAAAATTACGTCATAAACGACTACAGTCTATAAAAACCAGGACAGTATCACATTTTTACATTTTTGTTTTCTTTCGTGTCATCCTGGTTGCTATGACAATCTTTTTGCAACAGTTCAGAACGGTCTAGCTTAGTCTATTTGGAAATAACGAGGACGTTAATCCATTTCCATTCTCGAATTTAGTTTTTAAAATGTCATACATGTCCAGGATTTGGTGGCAAAAATATTTCTACAATTTACGGAATTTGACGTTCTTTAAAGAATCTTTTGTTTATTTCATGACGTAATCCACCAAATCTGAACATCACTCAAAAATGTCTTAAGGTCGATCTCCACTCCACTTAACGTTTCCTCTGTTCTGATTGGTCTCGGAGAAAAAAATACTAAACAAACTGGCGTAATGTTATCTCCGAGACCAACGAGAATAGAGAAACAGATAAAACGCCGCTGCTCACGCTAAGTGAAGACCGGTCTTTAGTAGAACAACAAAAATGATCCATCACTCACGAATGTCTGTAGGGTTGGGAGCAACTTTGCTAACTTTGAACGTGGAAAAGACAGGAGAATGATCGGAGGTGTATATGTTGTCTGAACAACCTACGATGGAGAGAAAAAAAGAGTTTGATTTTTAAGCAAGAAAATTTTGACTTCGTGGCTCTATTTTGACTTTACCACACACGATATCTCTAGTTTGAAATTTTTCAAACTAATTATACAATCAGTGTGTACGTACTTAAAGGCGTGTCCTCTTCATTGACATTATACAGGTACAAAAGCTCGCAACAGTGGTACACTATTAACCTTTAGGAATTTTCAAAAAAATAACTTTTTTCGATACTTAATTAAGGTGTAAATCGTCCACGAAACACGAGAAAATTAGTTGACAAAATTAGTTTACAAAATATTTTACCCCTTAAATTAGCCCTTAAAATCACATTAAAAGCGCTAAATTAAATGTCTAAGGTAGTAAGTAAACGTGAGAAATACTCTAATGTGCTGGTTTTTCTATCAAAGGAAAATCGATTTGAGCTTAAATTTTCCTAGGGGCTTACAGAACTTGGATATTCTATACACTCAAACAGCGAATGTCGATCTTATGCACACTCATACATACCATAGGTGAGGTTGCATGATGGGACGTCAGGATAGGAACGCCATAAAACACGATCACACCACGACGGCACGTTAATGCGAACCTGCAAAGAAATCAGAGGCGGATACAGAAGGTACTCAAAATTTTGACGGAGAGCGTTGAATTCCTTTATAAGGAATCAGGGTTGGGATCCAAAAATTTCAGAAATATTTATTGCTTTATTGCTCCAAAAGTGCCAAAAAATATTGAAAAAGTTTCAAAATATTGCTACAAATTAGTCTTTCTACCTTTCAGTTTAGTAAATCCGTCCAACTATTTGGAAACAGGGTAGAAAACCAAGTCAAATTTCAGACTTTTTCCTATTTTTTAAGGACGGCTTATTTCTATGAACACAGCATTTGAGGACCCATAATCATTCTTGCTTGGATCCGATGAGAAATTTTTGATATTTTACCCTCTTCAGATTGACTATAAAACTGCCACACTCAAAGTAAAGTTACAATTTATGGCATTTTAAAGCTCAAAAGTGCCATTTTAGGATCCACTTTTCAAGAATATGGAAGAAAATTTTTCAATGAAGTGATTACTTGGAAAAATAAGTGAGAGGGATGTCTCCGCCAGTTGACAGGGGGCATGTTAAAATATGGAAAATTACTTCTTTCTTACAAGTTCTAATCATAATAAAGTTAACTTTGTCTTTATTTTGAGGATCCACCATGGTTGGATCTAACAAGAAAAATTTTGAAAATTGATTCTCGCAGATTGCTTATCAGAGTTAAGAATCTTTGATCAAAAAAAGATTTTCCGGTTTTTCCAGCCTGTGTCGGCCAGCCTGTTTTACAGGGATTTACATGAGGTAAAATGAATAATCATAAAGCATAGTTCAATGTACCAGCATGTGAAACAAAAGAATTGCATGAAATTCTGAAAAAAAAATTTCTGGAAGTCCAAAATATTGAACAAATATTGATTTTATTGCCAAGTGCCAAAAATATTGAAAATATTGCCGGATCCCAACCCTGGAATATGAACAAAAGCAACACTCGCCGTCAATTATTTGAGAACCTTCTGTATTCGCCACTGCAAAATATATTGAAAATAAAGAGTGGAACTAAAAATAAACATTACATTTCTCAATTTTTAAAACCAAAGTTAAAAATTACATTCAAAGGGACCAGATAACTCTAACAACATGAAATACTTACCCACCCAAACATTTCCAACAAATTGAGACTACTTTTTAGCATGAAAATTTCGTGGTTTAGCAGGTCGAGTTCGGAAATTACAATAACGAAACCAAAAATAGCAAAATATTACTTAATCCTCTTAAAACGCGAAATTAAAATGACAGCAAAACATTTCGCTGCGGCATGACGTCAGAATTGGGGGAAAACAGAACACTTACTAAAGATTAACTACGTGTTTTCAGTAAACAAAATTTATTTAGTGAGTTAAACCATAATGTTTGTTTTCCCCTCGAAATAGTAAATCTTATTGGTTGGAAAGTATATCACATGACTTTCCGTGGCGAAGAATAACAAACCTCGGTCCGTTTTTCTTTTCTCCAATCATAAACAGAACGATCGCCTTTCTTATATTTATACGTTGGTGCGAACTGTAACTCCGTTTCACCTGTCAACAGAAAATAAAGAAAATAAACCAGATTTCTAGGGTAAGATTTAGAGAGCGATACCCCTGTGGTCTAAAACGTCAGCATCGATCCTGCGCTCCTTCCATGTTAAATTTACTTCATAGATATGCGAGCCGCCTGCGAGCCGCTGGCCATGGAAACAGCGAAAACAATAAAAAACGGCCTAAAAGTATAGGAATCTTTTAGGTAAGTGTGGTGAAATTTTGCATATCAAGCATCCACGCATCGAAAACTCACTTTTCATGCATCACGCAATTTCTTTCTAATTTCACACATTCACGCAACGAAAAAAGATCGTTCCCCCAATCACGCAATCCGCTGAGATTACTGGACTATGCAAATAAACAAACGAACCGACTCGACTCGAAGATTTTGGACAGTTTTAGACCGCTAAAACTTTGAGTTTAACCCAATAACTTTCAGATTGCGTCAATTATCTTGGTAAAAACATTCACACTATTGGATTATACCGTAAATTCTCTAATTTAGTGCGCCCTCTAATTAGTGCGGATGGTCTTTTTTCACCTCCATTTATTATTGCGGGTGAATTTTAGGGAATTTTCGGTTTACTTCTAATTTAATGCGGAAATGGTTAAAAATATCTCTAATTATAGTGCTGATCGGGTTTGATACCTGTGAAATTATTAAATTTTCGCTTTCATTTTCAACATTATTATCTTTCAGCTATTAAAAGCTATAAAACTAAACGTTGCAATGAAAAATGGTCATCTTCTGGTACCATCTTCACTCTCTTGCATATGAGTATTGGTTCTTTCTATGCAAGTTTTGTAAAATCACCATTACGGACCAGAGACTTAAAAATGTGAAATAATCTTTTTTACCTTTAATTTAATGCTGTTCTGATCTGAATTCTCTCTATCTATTAGTGCGGGTTTGAAATGAAGAAACCAAGCAATTTTATTCCCTCTTATCATTAGTGCGGCATAACCAAAATAATAATCTTTTTGCTGCACTAAATTAGAGAATCTACGATATGCATGTTTGATATTGAATTGATGGTGTGTGGTATTCGCGAAAAACAAAAATTGGGAACGATTTGGTGAGATGATTGGTAAAACATGCCCCCTGTTACGCAAACTTCCACCTGATATTTTTGTTTTTTATCATCTTTAACTTGAATTGTAGAGTCGCAGTTGTGTTAAATATAAGTATTTTAGTCTACACAAACGTCAGTAATAGATGATCCTATCTTATAGATCCTGACTTACTGAACCCAATGAAGGCTTGTTTCTTGTTCATTTCGTTGATGAGTTGATCATGATCTAACAACCCTTGCAAATCTCCTGTCATTCTCATCTTGATTATCATTGGAATATCCTGGCAAAAATAAAAAAACAGATTCAAAAAGATGAGCATAAATCTTAAGGTCGGTCTCCACTAAGCGCGCGCAGCAATCACCTTTTCTGTTTCTCTGTTCTGATTGGTTCTGATTCAAATCAGAACAGAGAAACATGAAAGACGTGGAGACCGGCCTTTATGAAAAAGGCTCGAGAGAGGCTCGAAAAAGTCGAGTTGATAAGAACTCGAGCTGTTTTGTGACGTCACTAATAGTTCAACTCTAAACTCGACTTTTTTAACTCGACTTTTTTGAGTCTATAGTAAAGTGTAGTTCTAGTATTATTGTACATATCTATAATTCACAAATACAGACCTACAAATATTCTCAGTGATTTTTATCCCTTTAGGAGCCGTTCTGAGATATTGGATGTTACACATCAGATTCTTTCTACTTCTCTGTTAAATTGAAGTCTGAAACGCACGGTGCTCTTTATTTTAAAAATATTACATAGCACCTGTTTGAAATACTGAAACACTTAAGTCACAGATATTCTTTTATACAACAGGCATGAATGTAACGTAACTCGTGTTTCATGAAAAAGATACAAATTTAATACACCTTTTTTTGAAAATGAAATTTGTTCTTTTTTCTAAATATCTTTTGAAAGCCTGGAGCAAATTCGAAGTTTGACAATTCAACATTTCTGCTTTCCCACAAAATAAATTATTCTTCGCTTCAAACTCTTTTTTTATGAAACAGGAGGTAAGATATTTTCAGTAATATTGTTTGGCGAACCTCAAACAAACCTTTTCTTCAAGTTCCAATCGATAGTTGAGATCACCCATCCAAAAGACGTGATGAAAGCCTAGCGTAATATCGAATCCCTCATTTTGACCTAACGATAAACCTCGTAAAATGTCCATATAGTTTTGATGTCTCCTAGTGGCAAAAATCGAAAATTCTATAGTGAGTTTTTTCGGCTAAAATACTATCTTATTGCACGAAAACACAGCAGAATATACTTTTTCTCTTGGATATCGCAAAATTAAAATGCCACGAAATTCGCATTTCGGCTTCAACCGCGAAATTAGAATGCCGCGAAATGCAATTTAGGCAATAAACCCTCGCGAAATTTAAATGTCCGTGAAATTTCCATGCAATAAGTACTTTGGGTGAAACAAACAAACAAACAAACAAAGCTACATCTGACGATCAGCTGCTAAAAACACATAATAGTAAGGTAAGTTCTATTGAAACAACATCAACAGAATCATCACCACAAACATAGAGTATCCTAGGTATCTAAGCCAGCTTCAATCATTTGGTAAAATATGATGGTTAAATTGTGACTGAAACTTTTATTCAGCGCTTACTTAAGAAAATCACGGATATAAAAAAATCATTAAAGCACCAAGAACGCTATTATTACCTTCAGCGCTGCAATACCTGGCTTGATTAATCATGAGGTTTTAGAAGGTTTTAATTTTAAATTAAATTTAGAAGATCTCTTGTTAATCCTTCATCGTCGGTCATTGAGAGTAGCGAGGTTACGTTAAGCGAGATAAATCGGGGGACGACGGTGAGATGCAAACGAGAACGTTCAAACAGCCAATCGAGCGTCCTAGATTTTGCGGGGCAACGGTTGCGGGTTGCTATTTTACCATCCTCCTTCAGTTTAACTCGCTTAACGTAACCTCGCTACTGTTAAAAAATAAAGATACTACATTACAGTACAAACAAAGGAATTCTTCAATCTGTTTGATCAAAGCTTGAAATAAAACTATTTTCGAGATGCACAAAAATAATAGTTGACCTCATTTCCAAACAAATTTGATTGCTATAATTAAGTTTACTGTATTCCTACAGGACAATTATTAATAACTATGAAACGAAAGCAGGCGCAAAACGTTTCTTGAGGTTTAAGTTTGGAAATTAATTTGCATATCTCGAGATAAGAGTGTATTGATCATTTGGTTTTACCTTTTTAGTCGTTCAGTACCAGAGGTTAAATGGGAATTGACGAAACAGAATGATGTTGTGCCAATGTTGAACGAAACTGCAACGGCACCTTTGTTGCCTGTTATAAAAAGAGATCAGGATATTGCATGTTTTAACAAATGAAATTCATAGAATGCTCTGTCCCAGAAAACATTATACAGGGAGGGTGGAGGATAACATGAAATGGCTCATAAACTTGTGATGTCCAGGGATAAGGGGTAAATTTGTGTGTCCAGGGGAAAAATTAATGCTTTTCCGGGGGTAAATTATGAGACAAAGCTTATATCCTTTATTAAGAAAAAAAACTTTATTCGGCCAAGGAAATTTTAAATCAGTCATCTATCTCCTAATAAATCTTTTGGATACGAATACAAAAGTTTTACCACTAAAAACCTAAAGGTTTGATTGGTTACAAAAAAACATAAAAGAATTCGGAAATATTCTTTGCTTGTAAGATTTGGTCGGGGTAAAAAAAATCGTGAAAATACTGAAAAATGGATAATTTTTCCTGTTAAGGTATAGCTTTACATACCTAAAGCATTTGCAATGCCAGTTTTAACGGAAGAATGTTTAATAGAATTCACTTGATGCCAAAGTTCAGCTTTGATCAAAATCACTATCCTGATTCCCCATAAGGATCTACTGATCACCTAAGGGGAAAATAGAAAAATCAAATCCATAGCATTTTTCATAAAGTCGGGAAGTCGAGTCCGGCGTATCTCAAAATAAAACTGGAAATGTGAACTCAAATGAAACATCGAAGTCTGTAAAAAGGTTAGGAGAAATCCAAAAAATCCGTTACGCAAGGGGATATTTAGGACGTGAAATGTACGTTTTGGACCTGTACATAACCCGGCCCAGCAAAATCTTTATGCGTATTATCCTTAATAGGTTATGTACAGGTCCAAGTCGTACATTTTACATCCTAAATAGCTCCTTGCGGGCTTCAATGGGGTTCAGAGAAAAATAGTGAATTGCAAATTATGCCGAAATATTGCGTTATAAAAACGTTAAGTACAAACGCAATAAATTACTATTATTTTTGTCAGACAGTGTAAGTACAGAGAGAAACCGAATTTCGACGAACCTGGCGAAAGTCTCTTTTGTACGTCTTTTCAATATCATCTTTGAGTCTGCAAGTCCATTCTTTTTCATAATAAGCACTTTCCTGAAAGTATAAGTTCCAACAAATACCTCAAAATGGTCCGGTGGCCGGCTCATTGCACCGGCTCAAGAGGAAGAAAGTAGAAATTCGTTGGTCAAAACAACTCGAAATCGTATTCGTCGATTCGCCCGCACAAATTTTTGATTAATGAAACAATATTGCAGTATTTTAAGTTTTACCTCCACGAAATTTTACCCAATCAAAGTAGTGCCATTTCGCGTAATTGGGCCATTTCTTTAGTTTTAAAAATACTTGCCGAACTGCGAAGAACTGTTTAATACCGGCTAAAGTAGTGTTTCCCAGTACCGTATATTATTTTCAAACTAGACTCCTACCTGTGTCCCAAAAACGTAAAGATCAGAGGCTATATGACCGTACTCTTGAACAGTATTATTTGTTTTGCCTGAACCAATGCATTTGTACCAACTTGAAATATTGTCTGGTACGTTTGAAGTAGCTGAACAAAATGAAAAAGTAGAACTATTCTTTTTAGCTGCGTATAGACCTTTTTAGCTGCGTATAAACCTTTTTAGCTGCGTATAAACCTTTTTAGCTGCGTATAGACCTTTTCATAAATGACGTCACAAACACCACTTGTCTCTCTTTCAAGATTATCAATCCCCGTATGGACTTTTGTGACGCTTGTATGTATGAAAAGTCATTAATTTGATTGCAGTCCCTTGAGAAATAATCCCCACATAGACAAGTGTTGCTCGTGACGTAATTTCTGAAAAGGTCTATTAAATAAAATTACACTCCAAAAAGAGACTAGATAGAGCCTGGTATGCGCATGAAATGAGGTAAGGAAAGAGTATGTTGATTGTACAAAGGCTGAAGATTTGGAATTGAGGTGGGCCTTAACATAAGATAAACAGCAGAGGCAGATACAGTAGGTACTCAGACATTTTGACGGAGAGTGTTAATAATAAGAACAATAAGAACATATATTTTGAGTGGCATGCTCCCAAAAAGTTCAAAACTTTTTAGACAACTGAAGAATTGTTTCCACGAAGGGCCACTAAAACAGAACAAGAACATAGTAACGAGAACAAGAACAAGAACAGAAAGAAAATTTAATTGACTTCTAAATAAGGAATATGAGCAAAATAATCACTCTCCGTAAAAAGTTTTGAAAGCCTTCTGTATCCTCCGCTGACCAGGGATTCGATTCGCATAGACACTTCCAGTATCACATTATTAGAATAATAATGGTAGTAAATATAATACGCATGATACCCATATTCCATGTTCCAACGAAGACATTCAATTCTGATGAAGTTGGTTCGTTTGAATGTACTATCTTCACTTGTTGTATTGTTTGGCAAAATTGCTCTCGAGACTAACGAAAAAAATAAGAGAGAGAGAGAGATTTGTTGTTAGTATGTATGACTCAGTGGTTTAAGCATCAGTTCCACGTACCAGGGTTTGTCCCCGCTTAAATTCGCCGCTCCTTCCATGTTCATTTCAGTTTATAGAAAATCAAGCCGACTGGCGTGGATCATGTGAAAACTAACAGATTACTGGGCTATCCACCTAAAATATTTTTTGAAGTCGCGTAACTTGTAACGTCATTTTTAACGAATCGAATGGCTTCATTTATTTCTAAGCCAATAGTGGACTAGCATTACGTCATTTTTATTTAAAAAAGGCGAGCGCTGCGCGCGATGAGTGACCGACCTTGAAGAACATAGACTCACAGTATAGTTGGGGAAGAAGAAATTTTTAGTGATCGTGTCTTTGTTGGTTGCAAATTTCACTTTCAAATGTTTGGACGAAGACTTTGATTTGGCAAGCTGATGAACTGAGGGAAAATTAAAAAAACAATTATTTTGTACAAAGTAATACAACAGTATTCATTTGGGAATTGTGAGATGCAACAGAGATCATAGATTATATTATAAGTTGAAACTTCCTTATACTTCACACATGGTATATTTTGAGACTGAACTACCCCATCATATATACCAAACAAGTGATGTTTTGGACCCCTGCAAACAAACAAAAGGGTGCTCGTACCAAGCATACCTGAAGACAAACACCCGGGAATGTCCTCAGTCGTCCAGGAAAAATCTTCACTCTGATTGTAAGGAGGTGAGGAGCGATTGGCAAAGTTATAAAGTATTATTATATATCTATAGGCAAAAACGGCCATTGAATAATTCTCGATATTCCACCCCTATTATTCAACGCTAAAACTTTCTTTTCGATTTTTTTTGATTTTTCTATTGTGTCGATTTCAGTTTGGGTCATTGTTGATTGTTTGACGGATTGTTTTGGTTAAGCGTTTTTTTAGGGTTGTTTTCAAAATTGTGTTTTCAATTTATTTTCTTAATTGTTTTACACTATTTTGAGACCCCCTATAGGTAAAACCTCAATTTAAGTTAAGGTATATAATAAATCATATAATTAATAGGCATAAGTATTGGTTATCGGATTTATTAAACCTCAGTGGTGTGATATTCAAATCTGAATATCTGCTTAATATCTGTCAAATACATTCTGCAGAATGATGGTGAAAGAAAACCATTTATTATTATTCCTTCAAAGGACGTAGAAGCTTACTCTGATCGACTGGATATGTTTCTGGTTTATCGCTGCCAACTTTATTGATCAAAACTTTGCCTGAGAAAACAATTAAAAAATGCGGTGAGATTAGCTGCACTTAGTAAACAAAGGAGCCAACCTCGGGGTAGCAGTTTGAAAGTAGGTTGGTTCGTTGATTTTCGAAATCTGACGCCACAAAAAAACATCAAATTACCTTCTACGACGTCAATTTTTAGAATACTTTTACTTTTTAGCGGACCACTCGTCACCTGGAATAAATTGAACAAAGAAATTTTTAAAGAATTATTTATAAAAATACACGCAAATAAAATAATTAAAGTATTTTGAAAATTCTAAAGAAAGAAATCAAGGAAAATCTTGTTCTCACTAACTTTCATAAAACAAAAATCATATTGACAAAACTTAAATACTTAAAACACTTACCTCGAATTCAGGTGTCTTTGTCTGCTGTGTTGACGAAGGTACATCAACTAGTTGGTATATAGAGTCTTCTTGAGGTACCAAAGTTCCTGGTTTGATATCATGAATGGTTACATATTCTTGACGCCCATCATCAACAACGTTAGCACCAAATCGCATTCCCTTGTTCTGAATCTCATTAAAAACATCTAAAGCCTGAAAAAATAACGATTGGAAACGTTAAAAGGTTAAAAAAACAATATAATAAACCCATCAATGCCATTAGCATGGGTTATTGGATATTTCCGAAGGAGGCATCTTTTAGGATCCGTCACCACAATGGAATGCTTTTATTTTAAAAATAAAGTATTTTAAGATTTTCGGAAAAGGGGGTACAAGTTAGGCCCAGAAAAAAAGTCCTAGAAGGGCAAAAAATAGTCAAATCCAACAGAAACGATAATAGCATCTGATAGAGCTTGAAATTATAAGCAAAGAATGTACCACAATGCGTCCCATATTCAAAGCCAAAATTAATTTAAGACCTAAATTGGTTCATTAGAGCTTTACAAGGTGGTCACAAGTCCTAAGAGAGTCCTTACTGAACCAAGGTACGCTTTGATCTGAAAAACCCACTTTTTTTAAAACAGCCATAATATTGTAACAAAAATTATTAAAGAACCTTTTTCTCCAGGTTTTGCATTGATTCTTTACAATTTTTGAAAAATTTGAAGAGTGAATCCATGTCGTGAGTGCTTTCCTCTTCCTATAAATGAAAATAACAAAATATTTTTGAAGCATTCAAAAGAAACTTAATTCGGTCTACTTATCTTACTGAATTATGACTACTGTACAAAATCATTAAAAATCAGCCACAGAAAAATAATAATTAAAATTTTAGTTTAAGTTTAATATCACATTCAAATTTACATCTTGTTGCGGAACAACGTCTTACCTGTGGCTCTTGTGTACCAGCCTGAAATATGAAATATATTTTAAAACATTATAGGTTACTTAAGGTCCCCTATTTTAATTGAGTGGTAAAAATCAAAACTATTAAAAGATTCTATTTCTTATTAAAATACCCAGGGATAATTTGTGCGGTGGAAATTATGATCATTATTATTTCTGGTCCAAAAATCCAACATTAGAAGGAACGAAGGATAATCAAAAGGTCTGTGTATAGAATAGTGATCTTTGTTATAAAGTTTACCAAAACTAAAACAATGATGAAATGTTGTAAACAGGGCTGTAGAAAAGAAACGAAAACAATTACTCACTTCTGTGTTTGAACCAATATCAAAAAGTTTGTGTAGAATATCTAAGCGGGTAAGGAAAGTTTGCATGGCTCTAGGATAAACAAAACCAATAACATTTTAGATTATTAAAGTCTCAGTTTAGGATTTGTAATGTTTTAGGCATCTTAGTACACATTATCAAGAAGTCTGTGAACAAACGTTTTGATCTCATTAACAGACCGAAATTGAAAGTGTACATATTTTAAAAATTCTGCTTTGGCAATCTACATTGACTAACAATAACCTGGCAAATTCAATAAAATTGGTATGGAAGTTTTCCACAGGTAATCAAAATCTTCTTGTAATTCTCATGTTTTCATATTTCAGACTTACGATTGAAGATCAGAAGCAGCATTGACAACCAATTGTTGAACAAATGGGGCTTTACATTTTCCGTTACTTATACATTGAAAATCTTTTTTCACGTTGTTGTTCACATAGTCTTCCACCGATTCCATGAAAGTTTTGTCTCTCCTAATATTAAAGTAAACGACTTACTGTAGGCTACACAAACTTTATTTTTTTCTACGGGCCGGTGCAAGTTACACTGTTTTGCTTAAGTGGTGAAATGCATCTGGCTATCTTAGTTTATGTCTCCTCTCAGATGTCCAATAAACAGGCGGAGTCCTTCTACACCATAAAACAAACATTTGAATTTCAAAGAATTAAAATACTGTGTTAGTGCAACACCTTTTGTGCTATATTACACAAACATGCAAACCGATATAGGAACATTGTTTACCAAGAGAACTTGGATAATGTTGATTGACAACGTTGAAATGATCACATCATCTGAACAGTATTAACAGTAATATAACAGGGGTCTTTAGAATAAACACTATTAATTGAATTCTAACATCATACAGCGCTATATATAAAAATACCTTGTGATTTTGATTGTGTCTAGTTGTTGCTGAAAAAATGGAGTTGTTGTATCTTCCATTTCAGCATCAAAGTCTAAAAAGCAAAATAATTTTTTTCTTCAATTACAGCTAAAAATACTTTCCTACCGAACACTAGAACACTCATTCACTCAGTGTCTAGCTCTGTTTTAATGAGGTCATTTAGCAAAACAAAATGTGGTGAAGAAGTAATGAAATTTTACAAAAAAAGTTTGTCATGATAAATGAGAAAAATATATTTTTGAGGGAAGCAAGCCTAAATTGTTTTGCTGATGTCAGCACTTTTTAGTTGCAATATAGTAAGCACAAAATATGTTGAAAAATATACATAGAAATTTGTGTTGAAGCTAATATTCTATACATTCATTAACAAAAACAAACCCCATTCTTCATCTTCATCTTCAAGTTCTCTTTCATCTTCTTGATCAGAAAATTCTTCACGGTAAGGTTGCCCCAAAATGTAATGGTCATGTGTTGCTGTCATTTTGTTTTTCTACAATATGAATAAAAACGAAACAAGTCACTCAAGATTACAAATATTAGAAATAATGTAACTCTATTTAAATACTTCTTCTTCTTTTTGACGTATTTTTGTATTTTTCGAAAAGTTTTTACTTTAAAAGGTTAAAAACTTGGAAAAAGTTACATCAAAATTTAAGTTAGACTTTCCTCTATCTAAGGCTTGACAAATTTATTTTGTTGTTCTACAGGCCCGACCGATTGCTTTCTTTGTTTTTGTAAGTATTCTTACACTCTTCATAATTACCTTTTACAGTTAAGGAATTATCTTATTTTGTGTTCCTTACCATTTTTTATATGTATTCCATTATGAGCTATGTTTGGAAATTTAAGTTTGGACTGAAGTTTGTTGAATTGAGAATCTTGTTATGGGAGTAAGCTTGCAGCAGTATAGAGCGTGCATTGGTTTGTTTAACTCAGTGAG
>JAUJPO010094114.1:0-23602 GCA_032270745.1 Tiaropsis multicirrata | reverse complement strand
ATTCAATTTTGCCAGGGGTAACATATTAGGGCAGCTTTGCCGGGTCCACATATGAGGGCAAGGGAGGTTACGTATTGAAGTACCTTAATAAGGGAAGTAATTTTGTCGAATTTGGCGAATTTTGACTAAATAAATTCGCCAAAATTAGTATTTATGACCAAAATCGTCCCTCTTTTTTATCGAAATTGCTCAAATAACGGTCCCAGTCGCCAAAAATAGTACTCGCCAAAATTAGTTTCCTTAAGGCAAGGATAGATTTCGGGTCACATACTAAGGCAAGGGAGCTCACAAAATATGGCAGTTTTCACATAAATTTCCGAATTTCCGATATTAGTAGTCTTATAACTGGTTTTTGGGGATATTTTAAAGCTTTATCATGTTCTCAAAGACTACCAAATTCGATTTAACTGAAAAACTAATATGGGCTGGGATGAATGATTCTTTATTTGTTAATTAATGATTATTAACTGATTATTGACAGCTTTACTTGATCATTTTTGGCCCCAAATCGTACCTGGAAGGCTAAATTCAGCTTTCTGCGTGGTTCTATTGTGAAATATTCATATTGGCACTATTGTAACAACAATTTATATGGACAAAAGGTTCTCTGGAGCCTTGTAATTAACCAGAATCTTTGATTTTCTGCGATTTTTAGTCGGAAAAGTTTCAAATTAAGATTAAAAATTAACGGAGAGAGATCACATAGGTTTTCATTTGATCCTGAAAATCTGGGATGATGACTATTAGAGGAACAAAAGAGGTTCAAGTCAAGGCATGTTGGGTTGAAAAAAATTAAAAAATTCAGGCAAAATTGGTACATTTTTTATTGGGCCTTTTGGGCCAGTGGACGCCAGTGAGATTCTTTGTCTAAAACCACCTCAAATGGATAGTTGAATAATTTTTTTATCAGAAATAGACATTTAGAGAAGAAAAAATCCTCCCTTCACCTGGCCATGTACCTCTAAAATTTCTCAAAAAACGATTTTGAGCCGTTTTTGTGACGTCATAGCTCTGGCTACCATCTTGAAATATTATATTGTTTTGGAAAAACTTACACTCAAGTGGCCATATTTTCAGAATAACCAGAAATAATTTTCATATCTTGTTACCAAAAAGCATAATTTGAATTTTAAAATGAAATAAACTGCAATGTGAAAAATTGCCATAAACTTCAACTTGCCATAAATCCACCATTATGGATTTTCAGACCGAAATATTTTGGGCTTTTACTCAGTTCATTATACTGGAAAACATATCCAAAAATATCCAAATAGTTTCAAACTATTGGGACTGCCCTGCTCTTACAAAACTGGCTTTTTAAGAAAAATCGGGAAAAAATGACGTAATCATAAAAAAGCTCCCACAGCTTGACTAGAAGGTTTTCGGACCTAAGTTACTATCTCGATTTTGTTCCCTTATTAATAAACTTTCGATTGAGCCAAGGAAATTTGAAGAGAGAAATTTGGGCACCGATTTAAAAAAATCGGCCGGTGACCTGATATTCTAGGATTGAACTGTAAGAAATCGAAGAAAACAGAGAGTGGTCTACTTTTCCGGGCTGGGACCGACTATATCGAATCGTCAACATCCTTACAGATTCTTTATACCCAATCGTTTTTAGCTCGTGACAAGGCTGATTTTAGGGTCTTACGTGCCTTTTTGAGCCTTTTAATTCCCGATCTTGTTAGTCTAATGATTTTAGCCGAAATTGCAACATTTCTCTCTTTGATCAAAAGACTCAGGTGTTCTTCATTTTCTGCCAACCACCCTGGCTGATGGCGGGTTCTTCCACCCTGGCTGATGGCGGTTTTTTTGGTAAAGGGTCCTTTAAAGCTTTATCCATGGCTGTAGCAAACTTGGTTTATCTGTTTGTATCACCGTTGGAAAGTTTGAAATTATCAAAAACTTTTGAGCAAAAGGAGAAGCTTACATCTGGTCGAGTCAAAACACTCTCATCAGCCTGGCAAGACGTTTACGAGGTGGGCATGACTTTTTCAACTTTGGGAGTAGTCTAATTTTACACATGACTGCTCTATGATCACTATATAAAAACGGTTTAATAGAACCTGCATCCGTAAAGCGATAAAACTAATTTTTGGAACACAGAAAATGATCTATTTGATGCGGTAATTTTGATCTGGGGTTATTTCAGGTAGCATGTTGTTAAAGCAGTTGTTTATCTCCTTAAAGGCGCTGAAACGAATACTTGAACGATTTCTGTAAGGTAAGCCCAAATTTACCGATCGAGCTTAAACAGTCACTTTCGATCAAATTATTTGCGGTGCCAATACTTGAGTTCGTGTCACAGCCCAAAATAAGAATATCTTTGGGGTGCTTTCTACTGATACAGAGTTCGAGAATTCTGTTAAAACTATCCCACAATCGTTTATTAGCGTTTCCAACCGGTGCGTAAGCAGATACCAGAAAAACTACAATGTCCTCCTTGGTTTCATTTTACATCATTAAACGCACAGCCATCACTCTTGCACCAAGGTCAACGTGTGTTACGCAACCAGCTTTCTTCCATCCAGATATGGCATCCGGGCTAAGAGCTATGGCTACAACTTGATCTCCACGACGGCTTTTTACATCATTCGGGTTCAGACCATTTGTGATTATTTGGTAACCATTGAGTTCGATAGTCGATACTCCTGTTCGCCAGGTTTCTTGAATGCAACCAGCGAAAACATTTCTGTCTTTCATAGATGTTATCAGTTCACGTACTTTTGAGTTAGATTTAAGTCCTCTGGCATTTTGTGAAATAAAGCATACAGTTTTTTGTCTTTTCGCTGTATTAATGTTTCTGGACATATCAACCTGATTGATCGCGACACAAAACAGATTGCGAGCTTTAATTGTTCATTTCAGTTGATACCAGGCAAAATGCAAGATCTTGGCATAAGAACCAACCATTGGTACGAACAGCTCCATCCAGAAAACATTTAAAGTGACATATTTTTCATTTCTTTTCTCTGAAAAAGAGCGGACCCTGCTCCCTCTGACTGGAGTTACCCCCTTTTAGTGGAGGGATTATCCAGATTTTGTGAAGATTCGGGTCCTTATTCACTAAACAATCTTAGGAGGGAATTTTTTATCTGTGAAAAAATTTGTTAATAATGGATAAAGTTGTAAATGTATGAATTTTTTACTGAATAGTAATGATTAAAGATGAGAAAATCGCGATCCTGTGGTGGAGCTTCAAAGGTCAAAATCTCAAAAAAGTGATTTTTGGGAATTTTTGTGTTTGCACCTAAATGCACATTTTTTTATTTCCATCAACTCAGGCCAAAAACGAAGATCCATCATCAAAGATTTTTCCGACCGTTGTGCTATGATTTTTCCGACCATTAAAGATTTTTCCGACCGTCTGCGGAAAAGAAATTTGCGTCGGGCAATTAATGAGTTAAAAATAATTTAATTTAACAAAGAACTTTTGTTTTGTTCCAAATGCCCCATAGTAGTTGATTGATCCTATATATCTCAACCAAGGAATAACGTTTTTTTATTACTAGGTATAGGCGTGCCGGGACTGCCTCCGTGCATAGTGAAAAGAAATTGAAAGGATGTTATGTAACTATGTCGTATTTATTCTTATTTTTTTGCGACAATGCGGATGGCTTGAAGTTCCATTTATTCCTATGTCGACGAACAGAGCAAAGAAAAAACATTTTAGTTTTTAATCAGCACATATATTACTCCACTTGCTTAGCGTTGTACATATGTGATACCTAAGGTTGGGAATGATAAGAAGGAATTCGAAAGCGAGAAAAATACCACATATTTTCTTTTCACATATATTTTTTAATATAAATTTTCATTTTTCGACAAAAAGTATTTTAATAATATTCTATACTACTACCACCAGTAAAAAAAGGTAAGGAATCATTCATTAATCCACATGTATCTTGCGGATCTTTTAGGTACTTGTAAATGATGGCTTCGGTGTTCTCTAAAGCCCTTCGGATATCGTCAATCTCGTAATAGAAACGCTGTGCATTTTCCTGTTGAATCGTCGATTTTGAACTACAAAACCAAGATACAGCTTTACTGCGTCGTAGGGAATCGCAATGTTTGAATGCTAATTTTGACAAATCTTTGGCGATAGCTGATACTTTAACAAGTTGATTCATTGAATCCTGTATCTCTACTGGAAGGTCGATATTCATTTCAGTGAGTTTCGCTTTGATGTCGAACCCTTCTTCCAACCAAGACCCGGCCGCGATTCTTTCGATCTTATCTACGTGTTGGCGTTGGCGAAATTCTTTCGAAAATTTGTATTTTTGAACCAGGAAACAGGAAGGTGAAGGCGATTTATACCCATGCCATTTCAACTCTGATCGAGCATCTTTCATCTTACGCAGACGCTGTTGATAAGCTCTCATTTGAGTGGGGATTGTTTTAGCATCTCTTTCTGTATCAAAAATTTGTGAGCAGAGAGCTAAAGTATGGCAATCTTCAATAATAGATCGTGTTTTATCCTGGTACTCTTTCATATCCTTGATTCGATGTTTGGCATTTTCTACACCCTGATATTCCAATAAATCAAATTTTTTCTCCATGTCTCGATTTTTCTCGATCATATTTTCAACTTCTTTTTCAGCCTTTGTCTTTTTAGATTTTGTAGATTTTAAAATTCGCTTGAGAACATTACTAAAATCTTCTGTTTCACGCAGCAAGTCTGGATTTTTAGAATCTTTAAAGGAATTCAAGAAGAAGTTCCTCCGGACAGAGTATCCCGTTTTCTTCATGGCTGATTTTTCATTGTATTCCTGACTAAACAACTGGTAAGGCTCCGTTAAAAATTCCCAATCAGCTCGCATCAGTTTCCGAACTTTCTCGAACGCGGTAGAAGAAATTGCTTTGTGTCCCTTCTTACTGACGTACATCAAGCCATGATTTGTTGCTAATCTTTGAACGAAGTGCTCCATGGCATCCAAAACATCGTGAAAGAATTGCATGCTTTCTTGGTAAGCTTTGACATTTTCCTTCCGTATGGTGTCAAGGATCTCTCCAAACAATACATTCTCTAAATGCAACCAAAGCTTTTGAGTAAATTTCGGGAACCCAGTTTGACTTCTATCTTCGTAATCAGGTATTTTGAAGGAAGTCAAAGTGTTTGACATTTCGTTGGGTATGTTATGCTCCACCATTTTTAAATTGTTTTTTTAGAATAAAGAATCGATATTCCATCAACTTTTGTCTATAGATTTTTGTATGGTGCTAAATTGACGTCAAATATTTTACTTGACAAATGTGACGTCAGATAAACATTAGTAATTGTGACGTCAGATAAATGTTTTATAAAATAAAAGAATTTACAAAACCAAACTGCTAACTTTGCAACATGACCGGGAGTGGGTCATCGATCTTATATTCTGGAATATAATTTATTTTTATTTTCTTCATTTCAACATCCACTCATCATCATGGGAGGTGAAGTGTTACTCCATGACTTGGTCGCCAACACAACCGCACAATCAGCTTTCGTGGAAAAGCATGATGCACCTTATGCTATCCTTTTCATTTTTGCTATCTGCATCCTTGGAGGTTTGTCTTGTCAATTTATTTTCTACAATTATCCAGAAACAATGAAACGCTTTAAGTATAGATTCAATACCTTTAGAAAATGAAATGTTACAAACGTAGATTTCTTAGTCATTATGATTATGTATGTCAGCAGACCCAACAACGTTATTCCAACATTGTTTCAACGTTCGAATAACATTACCATGTCGACGTTAAAACAACATTTCTTGTCTACTGGTAAACTGATTTTACCGACCTGGAAATAATTATACAAAAATGTAATTTTTCGGCTTCGCTAAAAAATACCTAAAATTTTACAAACAGCATACAATGTTCGGGACAATATGTGCTCTGTTTCCGATAAATTCAAGGTTGCTTAATACAGCAGTAGATGTTTTTTATCAGAGTTATATATAACTATTAAGAGAAATGATCATGTGACCGAAACGTGCAATTATTGGTGTTTAGTTTGAGAAATGGCTACCGCGGAACAAGTATACTTTGTTGCAATAATAACCAACCAACATTGATCTTAGCAGCTATTTCTGATAACACGCCAAACCTTCACTTTTGCTAACCTTTCTGTTTTTAGCGGTTATTCGACAAGTGATGAAAGATACCAATCTTCCATACACAGTAGTGTTGATCATTTTGGGTGTCTCGTTTGGTCTCATATCACGTCAATACCCTTCTGTTAAATGGTAAGTGTTAAGCAGCGTATATTCTTGAGTATTACCAGCAAAATCAATACCATAATGGGCTATAAGTAGGACATACTCTTTCTAAGCAAGCGAGTATTTCATTCTGATATGACCTTTTTGTGTAGGCTTTGTACTAAACTCAATGGTAATTTTGAGGGGTTTTCTACATTCTTTGAGTAGGTTGGTAAAAACCGGACCATATACTGCCTTTTCTAAAGAGTTTCTATGAAACAAAAACGAAATGAGATTTTTCGATCCGAATGTTAATTATGAACGAAATTATAGGAAGCAAGAGCTACAGAGTTTTCTTAACACCTTATTCACATAGCATGAATTTTTCTTTGTGTCCTTCTGATTTTCAGCTATACCAAACTAGCAACCAGCAATCCTCACTTGCTGCTTTCGGTGTTTCTACCGGTGCTCCTGTTTGAGTCAGCTTTTGCCATGGACGTTCATATATTCTACAAGATGTTCACCCAGGTAACGTTACATTTCATATTCTCAATGACTTTTAGTTTTTTTTTAATATTCAATATTTACGTTGATTCTCTGGTGCTTTTTTAAACGTTCTTATTGAGTTTTGCATGACATAAAAACATCGTGAAACACTGCATTTTACAATAGTTTAAAACATTTATCACGGTAAAAAAAGTTGATAGTTGTGGGTGATGACAACTTTAAGCCACTGGTGCCGGTCACTTTAAATGTACTCTGATTTTGTCTTCAAAAGAAATAATGCTTGGACAAATATCTTTTGTTGCGGTATTATTATTTTACTACAAAAAATTATTTTCTTTCGTTGTTTCTTTTGTCATCACAACACATTTTTTTCTATTTCATAGGTCTGCATTTTAGCTGTCCCTGGTATGGCTGTTGCGGCTGCACTCAGTGCTGTAATGGCTCACTTTGTGTTTTATTATGACTGGTCATGGATGGAATGTTTTTTGTTCGGTTCCATTATCAGTGCTACTGATCCTGTAGCTGTGGTTTCTTTACTAGGTAGTCTAGGTATGTATATCAAAGTATATTTATCTATATCTATACAGTTTAATTTGAGCTCCTATAATTCTAAAACTCATAAAATTCGAACAAAATATTCGGTCCCGTCCGACTTAATCCAACTCATACAATAAGAAAACTCATTTAACTCGAACAAATTATATGAGTTTAACTGTATTCATTTAGCCACTTCTAGCAAGCAACTTCTCCACAGAAAACAAGATGTCTTCTATTTGCTTTTTGTCAATTCATGTTTTGTCCGATCGAACGAAGGTTGTATTCAGAACAAGGAAAGCTTTCGCACCCGGAAATATAAAATAAGTTGATAGGAGGCCAAATATTTACATTTTTTATCTTAAATTCTGGATAGGAACATCAAAGCAGCTCGGTATCATCATTGAGGGTGAATCTTTACTCAATGACGGTGCAGCTATTGTCTTGTACAATATCTTCTACAACTTATCTTTCAAGGAGATGACACGTGAGTTTTTTTGTAACATTCTATAAAATTTACAAGTAAGGGTGAAAATGGCTTTGCTCGTTATTTATGAACCCATGAACTGCTTATCTTTAAATGTGCATCATACTTGCTGTACCGAATATTTCCCGCTCGCGCACATCACTTTATAAGCACTTCTGTGACTACAAGGAAACCCAAACGCTAACCAGTCTAGGTTCATTTAGACATTTCACAAGGAATAACTTAGGTTTTTTTATTTTTTTTTGTTTTGCTTTTCAGCTACTGAGATCGGTCTTTATTTTCCGCGCGTTGCACTTGGTGGTATGGCTCTGGGACTTATTACTGGCAAATTCGTGGTGCTTTGGCTTCAACACGTTTTTAATGATGCCATGGTAGAAATTGCCATCACTTTATCTTCTACCTACCTTGTTTTCTACATTGGTGAAAATGTTCTTGGTGTGTCTGGAGTCTTAGCTGTGGTCATGCTGGGTATCGAAATTAACCAACATCGCACCAGCATTAGTCCTGAAGTTGAAGTATTTTTGCATAGGTAAGACCTTTCACATTTTCTAGTTGTCCTGAAAGCTTTCTTATCGATCCAGTCTTCTATTGATCATTCAAAGCGATCTTTGCAACTGTAATTATGCTAATTATGCTCCCCGCCACCCTCTTACCCAACGCCTTTTCTATCGCTCAAAAGTTATTAGCGCACGCCCGTCAGCAAAATGTAAGGTCGGAGTGATTCATTAATAATCCACGCCACCTCTCTGATCTAGCGTCTTTTTACCGCCCAAATTTCGTAGCGCGCAAAGATATCCTTTAGTTAGTCTTCAAAAGGCCACCTCCGGTGTCTACAGCTGATGACCAGAAAAATTTAACATCTTTATTAATTAATATATTTTGTCCTGTTAAATGTCGTCTCCGTTTGTGACCTTCATGGGATCAAACCCCAGGAGGTAGACTGCAGCCCCTAACCACGTTCGTACACAATATTTGTACATTACATTGCAAATTGAAAACTACTATTTTAAAAACTGCAATGTTACTTTTCCCAAAAAAACTTCGCTATGAACTCTAGAAGGTCCATTTTGGCTTAATTTTTCGCCCTTTTTCTTTAGATTCTGGGAGATTCTTGCTTACCTTGCCAATACGTTGATATTTTTCATCGTCGGTGTTGCCATTATTGAAAAAGCTTTCGATGTCATCGAGGAACTTGATTGGTTATATATCTTGGTGGATTATTGTGGAATCTTTGTGATCAGGTAATATATAAGTTATTTCTGATAAGCCTCTTAGTAATCCCTATTTCAAATGCTGCAGTTATCTTTCACAATTAGAAACTTTCAATTATCAAGAGAGTCTGTAAAACATTGATAAAAGACAATTTAAAGCGATGAAAAACATTGTTTTAATAATTAAATTTATAAGAAATGTCTTCTTTAAGATTATAAGTAGCACCTTTTCATTTGAAATACCGCGCTACACCGTGGGGTGCCTCACTTTCTCACTGATATTTTCAGATAGCGAGTCAATTGGAAGTCAATTGGAACAATATTTGTCAAAATATTTACATCCGAAATTTTTAAAGAAAATCCTGAAAAACCTGTCGAATTGAAGACAAAAAATAAATTTTATTAACAATGAAAATCTTTTTTGATGAAAAGTGGGAACATTAGGGCTTTGCTGGGGTACTGGTATGAAGACTTTTCCTGCTTTATTTTTCTTACAAAATCAGAACACTCAAGGGTACAGAGATAAGTTTCTATTATGAATAGTTAACAATAGAAAATACAAAGGAAGCAATTCTCGTTCATCATCCAGCTTCGCTATTACATATTCCTGGAGAACCAAACTCGAACAGAAACTCGTTTAAGAGACTTTACTACGGAAAACTTCAATGGGCTCAATTTGGCAACTCCATACCCTCAGTGTACTTTGCCATTTTGAAAAATCTCAAGCTAGATATTGTGAATGCTAACAGCAGTGACTTTTTTGAATTTTAGGTAGATATATTGAGACTGATACAAACAAGATGTGACTATAATTATTACCAGGATGTCTCAAACGAAAAACATATGCAGTTGAAATTGATATGTATTTTGCAGCTGTTCTTTGAACTTCATATTGTAATAAATGTGTTTTGCACAAATGGAAACCTGATTGACATGTTTGCACTATAACCTTCTCCTGTTTCATTTTTTTTATAGAATAAGTGCGATGGCCCCCAAGGGTCAAAACACGCACTTCTAGTTTTCACGCACTTCCAGTGAGTGAATTTTATAAAAACTGGAACTGTCATGGGTCATCGACCAAAAGCTATCGGCTCAAGCAAAAATATAATTCAGGGAGATTTCAAATTCGATCCAATGCGGAACAACTCGAAATAAATCTTCAATTAAAAGACAACTTGAAACTACTCTTCGAAACTCGTGAAAATCTATATTTAACACATAAGCCGAACATCTCGTAAAATTCAACTCGTTAAGGGCTCTGCTGACCATAGTGAAAAATCGGTTTTTGAATTTGAAAATGAAACCTTTTGTTTTCACCTTCTTGACATTAATTATAATTCTATCATGAGTAATTAATAGAAATTTTAAAAAGACCCAAAACTGCATGGAATGCTTGCTTGGTGTGATAGAAACACGTTCCAAGTGTTTTGGGCAAATTTAACTTTTATTTTCCAGGTTCTGTAAACCCTTTCCACGCAGAATACGTATATATACGTTTAGAAAAGGTCGTTTTACCGGTACACCGTCTTTTGGTCATAACTCCTAACCACTTGACATTTAAGCAAAAAACATCTGCTATTTTTAGTAGCTGAGAAAAAAACGCAAGCAATTTCAACGATGGAACTATAATCCAAGCAAAACCGAATGAATGAAAAGTGCCAAGTTGTCATCGTCTAAATATTTTCCTCTATACCCTATACGCGCCTTGGATTTGTTGACTCCTTGATTCCTGTACGGGAGACCAAGGTTCGATCAGGGAAATGTTATAGTAAACTATACTTTACTATAACATTTCCCTGGTTCGATTCACTCTCGCGTTGGTTCACTTGGCAAATGAACAAACCTTTGCCCCTGCGGTCAATCCATGTCGTGCTGACGGGATACTAACTTAAAGAATGTCCATAGTTGCAATGATTGGCTGAAAAGTCTCTGGATAAGTTTTTTTTTTACGGATTTCTATGTGTTAATCTTTTGTTAAAATCGATTGAAATGGATTTTACGAATTATGAATTTTCGCCAATTTTGAAAAATAAACTTTCGCGAATGAGCTTAATTAGAACTTTCGCGGAATAAACTTTCGCGAATTTGACCAAAACGCGCGAAAAACGCGAAAGTTTCTTCTTTTAAAGTATACAGGAGGGCGAATTCCTCCTGCCTTCTCTATTTTCAACTTGAAATCTTGGTCTTTTGCCTGAGTTGATGGAAATAAAATGCGCATTCAGTTGCAAGCACAAAAGATTTCGAAATTTAGTCTTTTGGAAGAGATTTTGACCTTGAAAGTCGAAGAATGCCCTAGTATGTCAAAAAATCATATAAGTATAAAAATCATTCATAACAACGAACGGGTTTTGATCCGCAACATGCAGTAAATATGCAATAGCACTTTCTAGAACAAAGGCTAGAATATCAAGGTTAAACGGCTGTAGAACGAAAAATCGCGTAAACCTTCGTTCTAGAACAACGGAGATGTTATATCTACCTTGCTACCCGTACCATCCTGTAGAAAAAGCCTTTTCGTCTTCGTGATTTATCTCAGAAACTTTTAACCTCCCTATTGAGTAAACGAAAATACAAGAAACTTGGTTCAGTTACACTAGATTTTGTCATATGGCTAATAGATTTGAAAAAAATTGATTTGAAGCTGCACCACTAGGCAGTTTGCCCTAAAGTAAGTCAGTGCCGCGCAGCGGACCTGACTTTTCTTAAAAAGAACGCCCTCCTCCACACCAAACTGCCTATGACAGGCGACCCGAAGGGGCCCTTAAAAGGAAGAAGAGACTCAGCTATCCAACGAGCTACAAATCAACCTCTAACTCCTTCTAGTTCAGGAACACCCGTGTCCCTATGGGCTTTAAAAGACCAGGTGGATGGGAATTAGAAAGTTGGGAAGTTAGTGGGGTGCCAAAAAAAATCCTTAATTATTACTGGAGGGAGAAAGAATTTTCAGACAAATTCGAATCGCGTACAATATGAGTTAGACTAACATTACCCGCAGAGAGACACTACAACTGGCTTCTCTACCAATTAATTTAGCAATTTAGTTTGGAATTAAGACAATTTTCACCCAAAATACAGGACAGACTAGGACGGAAATTTGGAAAAGAAAGTCTTTCACCCAAAATTGCAAATATAAATTCCATTCTTTACTAGTATTTTTATTACATTCTTTTGAGTTTTTGTTCAAAAGTTCAAAAGTTAGACAAAAATTTGACGCTGCCCACAATGGTTTGGCAACAGAGAAAAAAATTCATTTTTTAAGAGGCAAAATCTGAAATTTTAGGCTGTAATATCTTTGCAAAATCTTTTCAAAATAGTCCAAAAGTAGTATGAATTTGAAAACTAAGAGTTCTTTGAGCCAGCCATGTTTATTTTTTTTTTAACTTTGGTTGCGAGCGAAGCGAGCCTAAAATCTTGCTTTTAAAAGCCTGTTAAAATAAGATTCTTTCTCTTAACGTATGTATGTAGTGGGGTGATCATCTATCTTCAAAATCCTACTGGGGCCTCTACACAATAAGTTAGTTTTCAGTGGGGTTTGTGTGAATTTTTCACGTTTCAATGGGGTAACTTTTTAAGAGAACTTTTTCAGTGGGGTGACTGATTTCTTCACTGGGGTTGAAATTCGGGTCATTTTTAGCAAAATTCTCTACTGGGGTGGATCCCAGTGGGTCACAGAGGCAGGGGAGTTCAGGAGATATTGACGTTTAAAGTTTGTTCTAGATCATTTTAACAAAAAAAGTAAAAAGAGCTCGGCACGGAAATACCCTTGTTCTGAACCACCAAAAGGACTGAGCTTGTTCCAAATGCTTTTAAACCTTGTAGAAAGATCCAATGCAAGGAATTAGAGAGGGTTAGGGCTTTTGAAGTGTGACAGAACCTAAGAATAATTAAATAAAACAAACTTCTTTAATAATATGATTCAAATAATGTTATTTATATAATTGATCCATATTTTCGATGAAAGGTGTACAAAAAATAAATTTCAAATAAAGTTTAATATAATTTAGTTGTTCCAGTGATCCTCTTAAATTCCAAACAGAGACATCTTAGTCATCTAAACCTAAAAGTCAAAAATAATACTTTCATAATTATAATTAGATAAATTTCCCATATACCAAAAAAGACCCACGTTATCGATTTTTTTATTCCACATCATAATTTATATATCTGTCCAATAGGTTTTCAATAGCCGATTCCCCAACCCCTCCCACTGTGTACTTAATTACAAATCCACCAAAGTGGGGCACCAGGGGGGAGGCACCTAGGAAAAATCGGGTACGGGGACGTGCCACCCGTCAGGGTACCTTTTTATAGGTCTGAAGCGTCTGACAGGGTCCCAAATAAGTCCAAAATATTTACTCTGATAGGGTCGGGTTTTTAAAGGTTTTAGCCCTTTTTCCAAAAATGATGAGAAATCTTTGAAATTTTAGTCTCTGACAGGGTCCAAAAATCAGGCAAATTTGCTAAAAAATTGTCAAAAATTAGTTAACTTTTCAACCTCCGGGTGGCGCACGTCCCCGTCGATCGTCAAGGTCAAGTGCCTCTCTCCGAGAGTGGAGAAAATGAAAAAGTATAGAATATAAGAAAATAAGATGAGAGGAACCGAGTAGGAATACTTACAATACAAATGATCGAAGATTCTCAAAAAGTAATGATTCTTTTCAGCTGTTTTTGTTTGCTCCGTCAGCACAGTTGACACTTCATTTGTAATCCTCAAAAGGATGGCGGTTTTTTCAGGTCCTGTTATCAACTCTTTGTTGACCAGAGCCATCATTTTGGTGGCTTCTGTTGTGCAAACTCCTAATTTCACCTTGATTTTATCAGTTTCAGTTAGTGCTGTCTCCAGCTTTGTTCCACAGACTGCGGATTCTGAAAAGTTTAGGGAATTAAAGTTAAAATATAGCTGAAAACCCATATAGCTGAAAAGTGCTTTGCTTGAAAATGATGCCACGAGGAATTAAAATGACTGCCAAATCTTTATGTCGTAAAAATTCCATTCACGAAAGTAACACGATGTCAAAAATTTTAGTTATCGAATTAATAATAATAAGAACAATAACAATTACAACAAATCACTTACCAGCAGATCCAATAGCATCGAAAGTCGTTGTAACGGCTGCTTTTAATTTATCAACTTCCATCGCTTTAGCGTTGACGTCTTCTGTAAAACATTCTTGCTTTTCCAGTTGATCCCATTTGGCCAGATCATTATCAATGTTAACGCACAGGTTGCCGAGGTCCCAGTACATGGAATTTGCAGTCAAGTGAAGTGTTTCATAGTCAACATCAATGATCCAACCTCTGACGTCGTAGATGCAATCGTAAACGATGATGAATCTCTTCTTTAAAACAATAGATTGATGAAAGATATCTTTAATCTTGAGATGGATTGCTCGTGTATCCACTTTTTTTCCAGCGACTGTATAAAGAAACAATAATTTTTTCGTCACTTATAGTTCATCATCATGCTTGACATAACATTTAAAGATGAAATACACCTTTCGATACATGTTATAGGTGTAAACGAGACATACTGTACATTTTGGTTCGAAAACAGTAAAGCTATCTAACCTTTTTCAATTTATAGTACCTAGACCAGCCTCAACAGTTTTTGATAACCTTAACTTTTACTAACCCACTCACCAAAACTATCATTGAGTTTTATGACGATTTTCAAAATACTGTTGACGGTATTCATTCAACCATGAGCCAACACTCTCTTTTCTTTCTTGATAAGTTCCTGGCACTAATACCTTAATTCTATTAGTTTTTGCGCCAAATTTTAATTTTCGAAAATTGAGGGAATTAAGGTAGTGGTTTCTTTCAACTTACCATCCGCTGCCATGCTAGTGTTGGCTACCAATAAGCTCTCCAAGTCAGTTTTCATTTTTCCCACAACAACAAGCTCATCATGAAGTAAATTCTTTAAGGAAGATTGCACGAAGAGAATCATTCCCTCAACGCGACATTCAATATCCAACATCTTTTTACTATAGCTAGCACGATCAGTTTGTGAAACAAAACAACCAGACTTTTTCAAGTCATTCAATTTGCCTTTGCTAGGTTGGACATTGTTACTGTTCAATTTAGTGAACTTTTCCTTCATATGGGTGAACTTATTGACACACGGTTTGGAAAACACTGAAAGAAAAATGACAATTAATTTTCAATAGAAAAATCAATGCATTATCTATCGGAAAGTGGTACAAACAATGCAAGGGCTACTACCACTCATAACCACTCATAACCAATCAGAGCCCGGTAAGAATCAGTTAAGGAAACAAAACAATATCGGCTATCGCTATCGGCAATAGCGTTAATTTCTGACAACCTTAAAAAAACACAAAGCCAAAACTATGCGTCTTGTGCAGAGACCTATTAAGGCTGAAAAGACTTTTAATCATAGATCTTGTCTTTAACTTTCCTTATTTCTTTTTTCATGAATTTTGATTGTACAAGTTGCTACTGAAAACCACGGATAAACTTTCTTGACAACATTACCTTTGCATTGTTCAGTTAATTCATCAAATTGTTCCAGCAAAGTGTTGAAAGTATTCTCAGCTTTTGCAAGGTGAGAATTGAAAATGCTTTTCTGTCCAAAACAACCAGAATTTTCAGTCATGCTGTTAAGACTAGCCGCTTTCATTTGGATTTTCTTTCTTAAGTTCCCTAACTTTGTTGTAAGCCCTTTACGTTGACGTGGTCCAAGTCTCAGTTTTGGAAGAATATGTTCCAATTTTTCGACATCATCCAAAAGTTCATCAATCTTAGCTTGTGTCTGAGCAAGATCAACTTTGGCTGGGTCCGCTGAAAGAAAGAATGATTCATTCGTTTAACGACACATAATCATGTCAAACCATTTTTCATTAGGTTGTCTATAGATCAAACTCATACACGTGTTTTTATAAGAACAAAATATATAAGGAACATGTTAAGATCATTTTGGAGGCTTTAGGGAATCAAGAAGAGTATAGAAATAAGAACTCTTTTTTTTCATTTTTGATTATGTACACATGCACATGAATTGAAAGACTTAATTAAGAACATTTTAAGAACATTTTTTTAAGGCTTGAAACCAAAAAAGCTAAGAACATTAGAAAGCTTCTTCGAAAGTCAATGTTCTTATAAAATAAAACGTGTACATTGAATACCCTTTTGAATTTGAATTCTTTGAAATTAAACTTTTTACCAACTTACTTGCCATGACAGCTTTTAAGTGACGAATGTTGATCGCATTGCATTCCTTGTTGACCGTATTCAAAGCTCTAACGAATTCTCCTGAAATGAAAGAAATCAAAATGTGTATAACAACAATGCAGCTTGATACTTCGTTAACTGCAAATGTAAAAATCATCGCCCGATTTTGTTTGTATTCTGGAAAGAAAGAAAAAAACGATAATACGATGCTTACTTGGTTTTTTGATGGCATGGACGTTTACTGAAAAAAAGTATAAATGGAAATGTAATTATAATGGTTATAAAAATAAAATTAAAAAGCTTCATGTTTATAATATTTTATTATTTGTTATTTAAGCAACATATTCAAACTATTGATATGGTATTACACAAATCATTGGTCCGATTCTCAGATGGTTAAATCTGCATGGTTAAATTGCCTTAAGAGCAGAAATTTTCGCGGAATTTAATTTCGCGGTTTTTGGGGTAAACCACGAAATTAAATTCCGCGAAACACAAATATTCTCACAATTAAAAAAATCATCCCTAAAATTGGTCTTTGTAGGGCAAGGCCTTAGCCGTAAAATTAAATTCCGTGAAAAGTTCTTCCTTTAAGGTAGAAAGTATAAACAAACAGTACTGGATAGAGATGCTGAATGTTTATTTTATCTTAGTAAACGATTCGTCTTCCTTTTTCAAAAAAAAAGTTCTCAAAATTAAGTCTACAGTTTTCAAAATAGACGACACTATATCGCACAAATTTTGCCGCCCCAGTTTAGAAAAAAACTTACCTGAATATGCCATGGAGCATACTGCAAGCAATATGCAAATGATAGTGAAAGTATTTTTCATTTCTGAACAAATTATTGAAAAGATCAATCCAGTTCACTTGTAATAATTCTTTAACCACCCTCTTTTATCCTGTAAGGGCTGATTGATCACATGTTGGGTCGATGTGATCGGCTGACTTTTATACTTGTGATGAGCAATTAAAAAGGATTAAAAAGTAACAATGTTACGTAAAATACACCCCTGCATTAGTTCTGTTGTCCATATTTCCATACCTCTTTGTGTGATTTTCCATTGGTTCAGTCAAGGAACGTACATAGAATGTTTCCCCAAGACGAGATGAAGGGATTATTAGATTACTAATTGAAACCCGGCCAAATATAGCGCATCATTACCAGATTTCACATTTGTAAACAAAGGCACGTGTTTTTCTTCATGCAACAAATTAGGCGTAGATTTGAAAGAGAACGGATAACTCCACTTTGATCTTCGCCTGCGTTTGTAAAGAAACCCCGGTCGTGGACGGGAAAGGATCAAAATTGGTAACAGTTAGTTATGAAATGATTATGCTGAAAAATAATTAACCGCGTGTAAACAGGAAGTTTGTAATCATCAACATCACCTTTGAGTAATCAAAATTATTGCATAAGAATGAGAGTAGTTTTAAGTACATCCATAAATTTAATTAGAACTGTTCATTTCGGTCTTAAAATGCTTACAAATATTTTCTCTTTTTCCACTAATTTATTTTTAAATACTGAATGATTCAGAGAGCTTGTACGTTATTCAATAATTCAGAATACCTTAAAGCTTAGGGGACACGGCAACATTTTTCGTGCGATTGATTGCAACAAAAAAAATTGCTGCAAAAGACCTTTTCCTAAATTACGTCACGACCAACGACTGCCTCATTTTCATACAATTACCAATGTGATTATGTCTCACGAGACTCAAAATGACACATCTATCAATGGAGTCAAGTTTTGATAAGCTCCCTTGAGATTCGGTTATCACAGCGCTCAATTCAAAACGAGGCAGTCGTTGGTCGTGACGCAATTTATGAAAAGGTCTATCGCACGCAAATTTTACATCGTGTTGTATAGGCCTAGCACACGAAACAAAATCATAAAAATGAAATCAAAGCAAATCCACCATTTTGAACTCATGTCTTGCGTGTTAAAAATGGAAAGATTATGTCATAAATGGTTTTGAATTGTGTAAACGAGTTTGATTCGTTAAAACAAAAAAATGTTGCAAAAAAATCCTCTCAAGTTGTTGGGACACGAAAATTTTAAATGATTCAGGCTTGCAGCATAAACCTTTTGTTGCCATCGCACGAAAAATATCAATTCGATTTGATGTTTCTTTGTTGCAGCAAAAAAACATTTAGTCAAAAAAGTTGCAAAGTAGAGATATTTCATATGGGGACACAATGAAAGACATTTCTGTGCGATAATATTTTTTCTCTTTTTAAGTATTTTAACGTTGGTTGAATTTTAACTCACTTAATTACTTAGGATAGAGATTGTTTTCAAAAATTGTAAATTATCCCAGGGTCGTTTATTACATTTTATTAGGACCTCCCCCCTATTATTCGAGTATTGTTTTCAAATTTTCTAAAAAAAGGACTCTACTAGGTACGAGGGATTGCTTTTAACTACTTTTGCGCTTTTGCAACTCTACATATAGGATTCAAATGCCCAAAAAATTACCCAGACCAGTTACACATCCCTGTACCATTTCACCCCTAAGATGTAGTAAGCATGGCTGGAACGGTCTTGAGAGCTGAAAAAAAGTATAAAACTATAACTTTTAAGTTTACATTCTTTTCACTATTTGATTACCATACGGCAAACAATCTAATACTGTCACACTAAGTCAAAGTTGAGTTATTTTAGGTTTTTGATTTCTGATGAAAATTTAGGAAGGAACACAACAAAACAGGATTAAGTAATTGAATGCAATCTAATTAATCGAGGTAGTGCGTGTCATTCCCGGGTGCTAATGATCTGCATTATCATTTCTGTAATGGCTTTCATTATATTTCTGTCCTCGGAAACGATTTAAAAGAAGCCCGGAAGAACGAATCTACATTTGATTGTTATTACAAAACACATAGATAGAGCGACAGAAAAGATAACTGGGCGGCAAAGTTGTAATTATGCCATCTGGACTTTGTGTAATGTTATTGTTTTCTGGTTCCTAAACTATTGTATTTTGGTTTGTATAACAATGTTGTTCGATACGAACTCCACTCATTAATTTTGAACCATCTACAAGAAGAGGGTGGTTTGTACCTTAAAAGAATACTTTTTCGTTTGATCACAGTTTTGACAACATGTTCAAACTATCTATTTCTTTCGCCGTCTGTGTATTGTCTGTTTGCGTATTGGCTGACGAATGTAAGTAATAATAAAAATGTTTGGGTACAAATTGCTTCACTGTGATATTCACATCTAAACACTGGTTATCCATTTAAATTAAGGCCTTTCACATTTTCAACATGTCTACAGATTATGACAGTGATCAAAGAATTCCATATTTGCCAGAGAATTAAATTTTGTGCTCAATGAACTATCGAAAAAATACAATTAATGTTTTCATTTTCTTTTTCAGTGGTGATTGTCGATATCAAACCATTATCATCAACCAATGCAAAATTTGCAACTATTAAAGATGATCGTAAGCACTGTTTAGTAACAAACTATTTTTTTTATCTTGAATTTAAAATGAGTTGTTAGTAGAGTGCTTAATGTGTCAACTCTCTCATTTCAGGTTCATTGGACAAAGCAATACACTTAGAATCTTCAACATACGGTGTCCTCGAAAGCACTGTATATCGGTTCAACTCTTTGGTCAGACGTAAGTTTTCTTAAACTGAAATAAAGATACTGAAACAAATAGAATGTAATAAATCAATCTAAATCAAGGTCAAGGTAACCGTAATCTTATAACAGATCATTATTTCACTAGCACCACTACGCTCTGCTCTAAAGGGATGCAGTGAAATATATGATCTCTTACACAACTAAGTGGAGTAAGTGGATCGGCTTGGAGATTAAGTTAACCCTGTCTAATATAAGGAATATTGATATCTTCTTAATTAATAAGCTATGTATTACCATTATTCTTTCAGCTCACCTTAACAAAATTGCTTTACGCCAAGCCATCGAAATTTTGAAGGAGACAAAACCGAAAGTTGAACAACTGCAAAAAGACCTAATGTTACTCAAAGGGATCACCATTGAAATTCAACATAACCTTAAACCAAAGGACTTTGGTTTTTTCATCGACAAAATTGCATTGACAAAAAAAGATGCTGATCATTTGTTGAAACATTTGAACAACTTGTTGGAAGAATTTGATTGTAAATTCAAACGCAAATGTTTCGATGATGACTTGAAAGCTGCTCAAAACTCACTCCTTCAAAAAATCACCATTATGGTTGACATTGAAGAGGAATGCCACGGTGAGTGTTAATTCTCTGTCAACTTTGTTCATAGATGGTACTCAGCATTAAGGGATTAAAGCGAGGGTAAGTGCAGAAATCCAGGGTAAGCAGTGGCTTACCTTCGGGTAGACAGCTATTCGAAAAGGGAGCCTTCGGGTAGCCCTCGACCGTGGTCGCTAAACTTACTCATATTGTTTGTAATTCAATTGAGTACACCTTTTTTTAAATTATGTCAAGCTAGTAAAGAATTTTAGATGTAAAATTTGAAAACAGAATTGTCACGACCGCTAATGATTCATAACGTTTCCCCCTTAGAATTCACCAAAGAATGCTCCGAAAGATACAAGGATCTTCAAGAGAAATTTGTGGAATTCCAAAAAGAAAAAATCAGCACCTTGTATACTTCTTTTGATACTGTTTGCGATGGAAAGTGTTTCCCAACACCGAAACAACGAGAACAATCTAGCAAAGATTTGTTGGAGTTCGACACCAGAGTCAAAGGTTGGGTGTTGACCATGAAAGCTAAATTGAAGAAATTGGTAGAAAAAGAGCTGAACCACTTGAACGAACACTTCCTAGAAGATTGCAAAGACTTGAACAACTTGAAAATCTCAGCTAAAAGTAAGTTTAACGAAGCCAAATTAATTAATCAAAACCAAAGCCAGGCATTGTATTTTCTGTCACATGTTATTGTACGTTTATTCACCATTTTGTTTTATATCTATTTCAAGGCAATAGTATGGATATCCCATTCTTGACTGGTATGGTATCTCAATTGGGAACATCTTTGGTAAAAACGAATAAACTTCATGCTGAATTTGTTGATGTGTTTGATCTCTTGGTATTCCTTGAAGACGTTCTGACGGACGATATTTTCACAGGATGCTTCAAACGTGCATCGACAATGTACTACCTCGTCAACGGCTTCAAAATCCAAATCAATGATTGCATTGCAGCCACCAAAAAAGATATTCTCATTGCTCAAGCCACAGGCAATGTCACAGTTGCCTTGTTAAACTTCAAGAATTTCAAGGACGCTTTCGCCAAAGAATCAAAATTTCTTGGAATGTGTAAGATTACGTTTCGGTTTTACCTCTATTGTTTTATAAAAATAAAATGAACCTCTTCCCTGCAGGCACGGAGCATTGTTTTAACGTCCAAACAAAGTTCTTTCAACGTCAGAACGTTATTTGGACGTTGAAACAATGTTGGAATAACGTTGTGGTGTCTGCTGAGTTAATTGAATGTATAATTTCTTTTTGAGACTCAGAACAGTAACAGTCTTTCTAATACCGTATACTGTAAACAATTTTATTTTACAGTACCAAATGTCGTTCAATCGTGTCACGAAGTTCTCAAATTAGAAGACTCCTTCACTACCTTCAAAACAGATTTAGCAAAATCGAAAGCTGCACTCGATTTTCTCAAAAAACGATTCCACGAAGCCGACATCAAAGAATGCGAAGCCATCCAATTGCTTGAAATAAGAGTTGACGCTGCTTTGCTCGAATTAGTAGCCCTTGATTTAGACAACGAACGACTTGTCTGTTTCCTCGACATTTTCGACGATGTTTTTTGTAGTCACTAAGGTATTTTTTTTACACAATCTATATTACCATATTTTTAAATATGTTTTCTATAACAACTACATACTACCTTTAAATTTTCGACTACAAAATTAGCTTTTCAAAATTCAAATTCCTAGTTGGTAATATTCAACTTTTTATCTAGGAAAATCATAGCTTTTCCTAGATAGTAAACTAGGTAGGAATTGTGAAGCGTTGACCTAGATGGTAAAATGCAAGTTTCCTAGTAGAGAAATTCCCATGTAAAATACGATAATTTCCGATCTAGTAAATATTTCATTTACACCTGGTAATTGTTTGAATTGTCTTTATTTTACCTTCTTTGTTTCAGGAAAAATCATTGCGGAAAATCAAAGACACCTAAAATAGAAATCAAACAGCGTCAATGCGAATGTTTATAAAAACGCTGCAAGATGGCTGCAACTTTTTTTAGTTCTGTTAATTTTTATTTTCTTTATAAATTTTATTTATTTTTTTGAAAATCTTTAATTTATATCCAAATGTATTAATTACTATTATAATGATGCTCTAAATACACAAGCAAAGGAAAGAAAATACAACAAGTGAATGTTTATAACCTTCATAAAGTTCAATAGAACCATGTAACTAAGAGTGTTGGAATAAAAAACTATAGACTGATGCACCCGTAATATACTGGTCAACTTTTCGATTACTATACGCAAAGAAAACAACAATAAGCTTCGTTTCGGTCAACTAATCTAACCAAGTAGAAATATAAAGATTTTTTCACGAACTTTTGCTTAAAATTTATTTGAATTAAGGGCTCAGTATACACCTAAAAATCGAAAAGTTTAGCAAAAATCTGCGTTTAAAAATTAAATTTAAATTTTAATTACAATAACGTTATGGACTTTAAAAAAGACTTAACGATAAAGATAACGTTCATCTCCCCAATTCACAAGAAAGGCTTAATCTCGATGAGGAAATTTTTTTTTCTTGGAATTGTTTCTAAATTCTCCAATTTTGCTTAGTTAAATTTCTCCAGTTATGACTGTTTTTTCATGAAAAATTTAGATGAATAAGTACCCAAAAATACCTTTTTGAAGACGAGGAAGCTGTAACAAAAATTTCCCGTACATCACCTGAAGCAAAAAAAAATTTTCGTCCAAAATAAAGTCATCAATAAGGTGAAATACACTTCTTCTTTAAACCCTTCATTTTCTTCTTCGTCAATTTTTTTCTTTGCGATTCTTTGATTTCAGGATGCAAAAAAGGATTGGCCTAACAGAAAATGTATAACATACTATACATTTATGGACTCATATATGAAACAGATATTGACAATTAGTAGGTCTTGAAATTCTTTCCATTATTCCTTTTATATTTCTATCCGGTGTAACCGTAAATCTTTACTCCCCGGAAAAAAATACTCCCACAGTTATATTTTCCCGGGAAATAAATTCCTGGGAAATTATGACTCCTCCGTGGAAAAAATTACTCCCCTTTAAATTGTGAATTTATTTATTTATTTGTTTTAAATAGAGGGGAGTGTTTTCTTCCCAGTAAATTATGACTCCCTGATGAAGTCTTTCGATTTCATATTCGAATTTTGACATTCCAATCAATGAAGTCACTTACTAAGTAGACATGTTTTAAAAATGTATGCATAAACTGTCTTGTTGTGTTTGCTCTGAAAAAGAAAACCTCGTCTTGAAATAGAATCT
>JAUJPO010094003.1:0-23605 GCA_032270745.1 Tiaropsis multicirrata | reverse complement strand
TCAGCGTAGGTTTGTTTTGGCTCTTTAACGACGTCTTCTTTGTTTATAAGCAGCTCAATTTTCTTCTCTAGATTATCTAACCTAGCGTTGAAAACAGATTTAAATCCTTGTTGATCTTTTTTGACACATTCTGCATTCGTTATCTGGTTACTTTTCACTCTTTCCTTGCTTGTTTTAAGATCTTTTCCAACAATATTGGTGTGATTGTAACACATTCTGCACACTGAAAGCTCCTACTTTTGAATTAAAGACATAGTTGAATCTGGTACACAGGAAGCTCCGAACAGGCATAATGGACGAATCTTTGGCACTTAATACATTGTAGCATGTCATTATCTTTTATGATTTCATTTGTGAAACATTTATTGGCTGTACAGGACCCATATTTTGGTGAAATTTCGTTGTTGGATTTTTCATTGATTTTCGCCATTTTTGAATTTATGAATTATTAGTTTCACATTTTCCTGATTTTAGATAAATCTGCAAAATTGAGTTGTATGTAAGTTGGCATAAAACATTAGTGCTTTAACTTTTGCCATTAGAAAACACCAATTGAACATATTAAATTCATTCCCATAGGTCCTAAACCAGAACTTACAGAAGAACAAAAACAAGAAATTCGAGAAGCATTTGATTTGTTTGATTCTGATGGCTCAGGAACTATTGATGCTAAAGAGTTAAAGGTTTGTTTCTAATTCAATGGATATTTTTAAAGTCAAAATAGTAGTTGTCATTTTTCTATTTATCTTAGTTGAGTTGTTAGAGCTGTAGGCTGAGTTTAAATTTCCACAGATTAATTGCTAGAACAAAATTGTAGAAAAAAGCCTTTTGTGACTTTTTCATGGGTCTGACAGTGTAGCATTATTTATAATATTCTATAATAGTTCTATTCAGATATATTATGATCTCATGAAATTGTTAATTCAATTCAGGTTGCAATGAGAGCTTTAGGATTTGACCCCAAAAAAGAGGAGATCAAGAAGATGATTTCAGACATTGATAAGGATGGCTCAGGAGCCATTGATTTCAATGAATTCCTTGTTATGATGACCTCAAAAATGGTAAACCTTTCGAATCTTGCATGTTTCACATACTTATTGTAATAATACTAATGTCTACTGTTGATTCGTAATCATTCACCAGGCTTTTCTTTGTCTATTTATGTTAACACTGACTTTATACTGTTTGTTTTGTTTAAAAAAAATTAAAATTGTTTTGCATATCCCTTTACGCTTTAGAGTGAAAAAGACTCAAAAGAAGAAATTCTGAAAGCTTTCAGACTATTTGATGACGATAGTACTGTAAGTGTTACTTTTCATATTCCTGGATAGTTGTCTGATGGATCCTCTTTAGTTTTCATGCAATTTATAACAACAACTTTTCTCAGATTTTGCTTTTCCATTTTTTCCAACCAGGACTATTTTCTACTATCTATACGAAAGTTGCTTTCAAGTTTCTCCATTTATAAGCTAACCTGCAATTTCACTTCGCATCTAGAGAGTAAGTCAAGCTCATATCTATGAATGGATGCAGTATTTCTTCTTGTAAAATCTCTGCAATGTTTTTTTTCAGGGGCGAATTTCATTCAAGAATTTGAAGCGAGTTGCAAAAGAGTTAGGTGAAAATTTAACGGACGAAGAACTACAGGTAGATTATAGTTCCATTTTTATTTTAAGGTTTTTTATAGATTGCACTCAACTAAGATTTCTAAGAAATTTTTGCGGACTTTGATTAAATTAAATTCCATAATAGACAGAAAAATCGGTTTTGCGATATATTTAGCAGTTGATCTTTTTATGTAAAATAGGCTATAAATTTACCACAAAATCGGGAAATTAAATTTTCTTCCATTAAGGTAAGGCATCGTGAAAGGTAACCGAGTTTATTTGTTGAGAGGGGGGAGTTTGAAAGAAAAATAGGGGAGAGAAGCTAGATAGTCGCTTATTTTGATATAAGAACCAAATTTCATATCTTGTTGTTTGTTTTCCTTCAGGAGATGATTGATGAAGCTGACAGAGATGGCGATGGTGAAATAAACGAGAATGAATTTCTTCGTGTCATGAAAAAAACTAGTCTCTATTAATCGTCGGTTGGAACCTTTAGTAGTCAAAAAGGGGTATGCATAGGCTAGCTAATTAATAATATATTATATCATAATATGTAGATAGTGTAATATTTATGACTGAAATAGGAGTGATATATACCATTGGGGTAACTGAATTTTTAAAGCTAGGAAAACACTTGGACTTGGAAAGAATGTTTGGGATTTTCACTTGACCATGAGTTGGAAGACTAAAAGCTAGTTGATACTTCATGCAGTATCAACGAAAATTTAAGGAGGCCCTGCCATGTTAATGGCCGACGGGACAGGAAAACGTTTTTTTTTTGTGGCTCCCTGGTGGCTACGGCCCTGTCATGTATTTTAATGCAACTTTTCCTAATCGAATCTCCTGTTCCTCCAAGAGGCATTTGGTTACCATTTTGAAATAATTTAGGTGACCAAGAAATATAGGGTTTTTATGTTTTTGTTTTTATTTTCTCTACAGGATGTTCTTTTTAACGAAAAATTTATCAAGAAATACAGTATGCTATATTATATTATAGTTTTGTAAATATTTTTTTTTAAGTTGCGCATAATCAAAAAATTTGTTTGTTTTCAAAATGAGAAAGAAAAATTATTTTTAACTATTATACTTCATATGACGTGGCTAGATTTGTTATTGATCAAATGCTTGATTCGGTGGCTCCCTGTAATTCGCCAAAATTCGTTCTCGGCGATATAAATAAAATTCATTATTCACCAAAAAAATATTTAAGTTTTCGTCAAAATTAACAAAAAAATGTTTTCGCATTCGGCAAGATTAATAATCACCAATAAAATACCACAATCTTTGATTGGACTTTCCGGAATCAATTTGTTTACAAAATGTAAGTATGACTCATCAAGCATGACTCATGTCTTCCCAGAGATTGGATAAAATCTAACCCCATTTTTTCTTGTGTTTTACTAAAGAAAAACTAATTAAATCAGATTGCTTTCCAGACATCCGGTTAATTACTTGGAAGATTATTATCTTGTTGGTTTCCGTTCACAGAAACAGTAATTAAAATCATGTCCAAACTCCTGAATTGAAATCTATTTATTGGCGTGAGAAAACAACTAATTGTCCCAATTACTTTTCATTATTAGTTTGATCAATCAACCAACACTCTGATTTTTCGTCGAGGATCTTTTTTAATATCTGGTAAAATCTTGCAAGGGGGTCGAACTAAAATTTTTGGGTGTGTAACAGTGGCGGATACACAGGGTCCTCAGAATTTTTGACATCCATATTCCTTATATGGTAGTCACATTCCGTCAAAATCTCTGAGTATATCTTCTGTATCTGCCTCTGCCTAATGAAGGAAGATTTATGAACAAATTCAATGCATGACTTATTGTGTGTAGATTTTGTTGGGATTGTTTTTTGAAAAATTGTGGTCAGAACAAATTACCTTGTCCTTTTAAGTGCCATCAATAAATTTTGTGGCAATTATATATCAAACGGGAGTCAATTACAATTTACGTTAATAGCAAATCTTAACAAGGTCCAGGTTTTGCTGTTATTTCACAAAACAATAGATAATGCATATGGTTTCGCATTCCAATTAATGACTTTTGGTCAAAGGAGTAAATTAATAAACTTATTTTAAGGAGCATAATTTATCATTTTAATGACTGACATGTGAGGTCATTTTACCAATCTATGCGCTAATCGCTTAATTTATGAACAAGCTTCTGCGTCTCTATGGGATGTTCCACAAAATAATTATACTTTTGAAGCCAGGGTGGGGAAATAAACGAGGAGGGGGAATAGAAAATTTTGATTCTAGGTATGGGGGGGGGGGGGAGAAACCTATCAAATGTCAATTCAAAATTCAAAAAAGCACTATTTAGGTTTATTTCATTCGAATCCAAAGGATCCTTTTTTACACCTGTGAATTTAAAACTACCCTTATTGAACAAACGGTAAACAAATCCTAATTGTCAAATTAGGATTTTTCTTTCTTGATTCCTTTTTTTTCCTTTCAATTCGGAACTCTCAGAAGGGGAGGTGATGTTCAACCATACGATATGTACGCGAACGACTATAAAAAGATATTAAAATACGTTATTATTTGAATTTTGATTATTTGAAACACAACGGTGAAGTACAGTTGACTCGCTCTAATTCGAATCTCTACTATTCAAATCTCTCTAATAATTCGAACAAAATAAAAGTCACTGTCAAGAGACCTTCTACTACAGAGACTTTCTACTATTAGAATCTCCTTATTTTTATTATATTTTTTACCTTTGGGATTCGAATTAGAGAGAGTCAACTGTAGTATTCATATGGGACTGCTCTATTTAACAAAGGAAGTCTTTCAGATTTGAATAAAAGTTTTTTATTTGAATAAAACTATGCACTCTGTCGCAAGGACGAAAAACTAAATTTATAAATATCTTAGCAGCAAGAATTTTTGGAAGTCAAATGTAAATTTTTCCATGTAGAAAATATTACCAGGATTCTGTTTTGGTAAAGTCAGTTTTTCTCGGCACGAGCTCAAAAAAAATTGGAAGAGAGGTTTTATAATACCTTACTCTGATTGGCAGAAAAGGTTGTTATTGTAGTTATATTTCAATGAATTCAAAAGAAACAAAAGAGTAAAACAATACGTGTTCTATACACGAATAGCGCGTTTGTCATCCTCCTTTCCCAAATCTGTGGTTCTTCCTTCAAAAAAAGGAAGCACTTTGCCAATCATTCAAAAGTCAATTGCCCTCTAGGGGCTGACGGTAAAATTGGAGAAATAAACTTTTTGCCAATTAGCGAGTTTCCAAGTCTTGTACCGGTGCTAAGATCTTGAGATCTTTCACTGTTCTTTTAGGTGTTCTATATTCTATCTGCAATTAAATCATCTTCAAAGAGGAGAATCTTTAATTTAACGTATGTAAAGTTGTCGGGTGGATAGAAGTGTGTGCATATCTTATAATTCTTTATCAATATTCCAATTTAAAAAATGCTTGTAAGTGTAATTGACTGATGTCGCCATGAAAACCACTTTCTATTCGTTTTTTTTGCGGCCTCAAAAACTGCTTTCCAAATATTGAACAATAAATCTGAATTAAATGATTATGATTATACACACCGCATTCTTCGAATACCTTCCAAGTAAATCATGCTTTGAACCTATAGAACCACAACAAAACATACTTGCCACAATATACGTGTTGTAATTTCAAGCATCTTATCGAACCAAAACAAATATTTAGCTATGATATTAACATTTTCCAACTGCAAAAAATGTTCCTTCGCGATTCATGAAGTCTTTAGTTTTCAGCTTTCAAAAGTAAAAAGGGCGCTTGAATTCATCATCATCATCATCATCATCATCCTTCGACAAATATGTCGGAAAAATCATACATATTCTTCCATAGCTCCCGATCAAACATAGCTGTCTTAATTTCCTCAACTTGTAGGTCCGTTTTCCGTTTTATAAGGTGCGCAAAAAGGTTAGCTTTTTCGATCTAATTGGCCCAGCGGGAGACCACAACAAGAGGTTTTTTCTTCTTTGGCTCTGAAACAGTGACCTGAAAACCGTAAAAGTCTACTGGATAAAACACTCGATATTCGAGTCAAGTCGAATTTGGTCAAGGTAAAACCGAATTTCTAAATGCTTGCAATATTGACAGTTCTCTCAAAACTCTAAATAATGTCAACATTAAGAGAGTCAAGGATTTTAAATACCTTGGCTCCTTTATCAATGATTCTGAAAATGATCTCAAAGCAAGGAAATCTCTTGCCTGGAAAGCTTGCAACAAATTAGACAAAATCTGGAAGTCCAATCTTCAAAAGAAATCAAGCTGCAAACCTTGTTACACAAATCTACTTAAACGTGTCCAAAATCTTAGCTGGAAAGACCATCCAACTCTTATTTAGATATACAAGTGTATAATGTTATTTAGAGTTTTGAGAGAACTGTCAATATTGCAAGCATTTAGAAATTCGGTTTTACCTTCATTACAATAGAGACCTTACTTTGTTAGGCTCTGATTTTGATACCCTTTGAATTTAGAGGGTCAACAGAGATTCGAAGAACATATTCGAGAACTAATATGAACAAAGAAGGGACTAAGTGTGACCAGCTTGGATATCAAAGAATTCTGTGTCACTAAATCCGCTTTGGTTCTTCTGCAATAGGAGCTCAAGAGATGGAAAGATAGGGTTTAAAATCATTTTATTATAAATCTTTGCAGCAATAGGCAATAATATGATATCCCTCCCTATGAGGATGAGATGAGATCTCCCTTTTTTGGCACAGGGATGATCCCACCTGAAAGCTAAGCAGAAAGAGGAGAAGAATGGTTTTCAAAAGTATGGTCGCAGAAATCAAGCAAAATATCTAAGAATACTGGATCCTTCAACAGGATGGTAGGGATTTGATCCAGACCAGAAGATTTATTATTAGCAAAATGTTTGAGTGCCTTTCTTCAGTTCATTTAGAGTGAAGAGAGTTGTAGAAATATTTAGTGTATCATAAACTTGAATTAATGGAAGGAAGGATTTCAAAGTAAGTTTTGGAAATGTTTGAACCACTGCTCCCTTCTTTTCTTCGAGGATATACCTTTAAATTGAATAGAAGGATGATCCTTGCGGCCAGAGATTTCATTTATTAATTTCCAGGGAGGCAGAAAGTTGTTTTGATATGTGGAGATTTCGAATAGAGTCATTTTTTCCCTGCATAAAAAGAGATTCTTCAATAAGATAAGCCTCGTCTAGGGCTTTTGCGCATCAGCTAGCTTTTTTGCGCTGCTCCTGGTGGCGCGTGTTCGATGTTTCAATTTAGCTGATTTAAGGTTTTTTCGCGCGTGGGAAACAAACTTGTTCATTTGCATTGATCAAGTTTGAATATTTAGTTTCAACGTCGTCATTAGATCCAAAGTAAGTAGATCATACCTATTTTTCACTTGGATAGCATTTATAAGCAGATTGAAGATCGGGATCCCTAAAGACCTGTTGCCAATTGATGGTTTTCATGGGATTTGGTTTCGATTTTTTAGAGGACCTAAGGCTAACGAAATTTTGGTTGAAAATATTTTATGATCTGATCAAACAGAAGAGAATGATGAATAGGATTGTGCATTGACGTTCCGCCATTTCTCACGAATGAGAATGAAATCAATTTGACTTTTGGATCCAATTGGATGTTAAAGGTCCAGAGCGTATTGCGTTTTTTCATAAACATTGTGTTTGTAGCAATGCGTTGGAATTAGAACTTAAAGAAATTAAAGTTTAGAGCCTTTTCTATTGGTTTCATGGTGGAAAGAGAATTTGATATTATCATAGTATAAGAAAGCCGCGGCTTTTTTATACTATGATATTATCTTGACCTAATCTCGCATTAAAATCACTTGCAACGACAAGAAAATTATGGGCAGAGATATTTCGTAAAGTCAAAATAAGGGAAGAATAAAAATCATCAACAACTGTTTTGTCCGACACATTAGTAGGACTGTAACAAGTCAGAAACGAGACTTTAGGATTACTGTTGAATTCAGCAACAAGAATACGATCTGAGACTTTCTTTAAGGACAGCAAGAGGCTTTTGGTGAAAGAAGAATACCAATACCAACACCACCAATGGTGCTGCCCTGTGTATTTTCCAAGCTGAGGATGTTATTAGCTTGTCTTTACCAAGACTGGTGTGTTGGAATTCAGAATCGGGATGATAAAACCTGTGTTCCTGGATGGAGAGCACATCAGGATTATGCTTGGAGAAGTTTTGAAGTAATTCTTGTTGCCGACTAATTTTAGTCAAAGACCGAACGTTGAAAGTACTAAAAATAGTTTGATTTTTTGCATTTAAGCAATTTTGATTGTGTTACAATTTCACCTCTATCACCGATAACTCTTTCATTAGAGTTTTTTGGAGCTATCGGGTCATTGGTTTCGTGGGAAACAATATTAGGGAGTGAAACAAGACGAGCAAGGGCTTTAACCCTGGAGCTGTTTGAGGAAGACATCATGTAAGAAAATTCATAAAATTTGGCGCTCGTCCAAGAATCCATATTTATTTCCATTAGTTCCATTTATATTGAGACGATTAATTCATCTGAGACGTAAAAATTGTAAAACAAGCATTATGTAGGAGTGCACTTTCCATTCAAGTTTCAATAGAAAGCATCTTTTCCACAGAGCTCATTTCTCAAACTACTCGTCTGAGACACCTATTCTTAGGTAATAACTTTCTTCCCCATCCCTCAAACCCAGGGCTAATGATAATTCTGATGACACATTAACGTGGGATAGCAGTAAGTCAAAGTATTTCGCCACCTTTATCATTTGAGGGTCCATTGCGTAAAAATACGCAACCCCTGGGGCCGAGAGGGTGTTTTTGCCCTTACATAATCCACAAGCAAACCAAGAACTCAAGGGAAAGGTAACGACATTTATAATTTGTTACAATCTTAATTCTTGGGGTTTAATCAAGGTTTGGTTCAACAAAAAGTAATAAATTTTAATGTTTCAAAAATTGTATATTTTAAAATCTTTTTATTATTAACCGTATTCCTTTCTAAATTTCTGTCTTTATAAATTAGAATTCCACAAAAAAATGTCCTTTATTTTTAATATATCTTACAAAAATAAGAAAAAAATAATTGAAACTAAACTTTTTAAATTTTTTTATAAAGCTCCAATATTATAGATAATATTTACAAAATGATTGTTAAAATTTTTGTGTTGCTGCTCTAGCTAGTATTTTAAGATTTTTGCATACGTCAGCAGTAATATCTCCCATTCTCGCACCTACTTCTGCGATGGAGAATGTGAGAAAAGTCAATCGTACATTTTGTTATGCTAAAATGACACATCAAAATTGATGTCACAAATTTTGCTTTGAGATTGGAACTTATAACATGACAAGCTGCGTGGACGTAAATTTTGACAACAAAATATTTTTACTATAACTACAAATTCCAAATTAAATGAGTCTAAAAAAATGTTCATTTTTTATTGCGTTGCGTTCAACATAAAAGTTGTCTCCCAATATAGTTGACTCTTGAAAATAACATTGGGAAATTGAATAACATTAACGCCGGGAAACGGCGCGGCACTGAATCAAAATTCAAAATGGTACCATCTTCACCAGGTGTGTCTAGACGGTTTCCATGGTAACGAATAAACAAATCGTATACCGAATTCGAGGACCCATCCATCCCTTACTGTTAACAAAGAAGTCTTGATAAAATCCCCTGCTCTCAAATCTCACTTTTCCATACCCATCAAATGGAGCTGACACGACTATCATCGCTATCGCACGCGGATGAAGTTGAAGCTCTTCGCTGAACAATCTCGATCATAAAAGAAGTGTCTTTAGCAGGTTTCGGCTTCCGGTAAAAACTCCGCGTTTGTTGTTTGTTACGTAATCCGATGCACCATCTTTTATTCAAATACATAGCTGAGTAGTAAACGTTGAAAAAGTTCTCCGTTAATGTTTCTTCGAAGATACACTCTGCGCTATCCACATCCTGTGAAGAGAAAAACAAAAAAGATTGATGATAAGAAAGGTATAGTTTACATACGGAATCAGCGATTCCGTATATAATTAGCAGGCATAGCAAGAATGAGACGAGTAGAAATAACCCATTAGAAAGGAAAAAGTTCCCTGACGATTTCATAGTTTTATCATATAATGTAATTAATTGAAGAAATTGAAGAGCCAATTCATTTAGCAGATTTTGATACGATCAGTCATCTTATATAACTAAACCCTTCAAACACCAATGTTCTTTATTTAAATCGAGTTAAAGATTGTTAGAAAATTGTGGGAAAAAAATCGGTTTAAGAAAAAAAGAAAGAATCTCCCATAGCAAAAAAGGTTTTTGATACATAGATAAATATTTATAAATATATTATTTTTTTTCTATACTGTTGAATTCGAAAAATCTTCTCGAAGTTGCTGAGAGTCTAGGATGTAGGCAAAAATTTGTTCGGGAGAAATGAGAAGATTCCCAGTAGGAACAGAACAGAAAGTTGTTTTAACGTCAGAACGTTATTTGGTCATTGAAACAATGTTGAAACAACGTTGCTAGGATATAGCATAGCAAAAATACTTACAGTGCCTCTCATCTGCCCTTGGTCATCGATCATTAGAAATAGCTCTGATTCCACACCCCACACTTTGACCAAATCTGCACCAACAGGTATCACGTCTATATCAACTGGAAAAGAAAAAGAAATTAAGGAGTTAGGCAAAATTCAAAACTATGATACGTTTTAAATTTCTGTATGTGATAAACTATGGAACTGTTTTTTACCCTAAACTCTGTTTGTAATTTCTTTTGTTGCATATTTCTAACTGAATTTTCTAAAGGCTTTGGGGAATCGACCATATACTTTGTTAGTTAAACGTTTTTCTTCGGTATGCAAGCTCATGGTAACGGTTCGAAATTCTTTGCCTTACTTACAAGAGGTACTTATGGTTATGAAGAATTTCGCAAAAAAAATGCTTTTGTTACACATTTTTGATGTAAAAAAAAAAATACTCGAAGCAAGCTTAAGAGGGAACCACTTTCAAGCTCCACAGTCCTTTATGACAGGATATACAAATATTCCGTAAAACATCAAGTACCAAAGGGGAGAATGGAATGACAAAACACATATGACAGGTTGTCAAAGCTTGTCTTATTATCTCTGATGAGTACACGGATTGTTTTTCTTTACTTTGTGTTCCAAGAGACTAGATTTCCGCTACGAACAGCTCTCTTGTTTCACAATACAGTATGTTGAGAAATCCATTCTGAATATGTTTTGCAAGGAATGCATTTTATTTGGATGTTTCAGCCCTCAAAAATTTCAGTTGTCGCTCTTTCACGCTAAAAAAATATCTTGTTCTTAAGTTGCTACTGATGATAGCATTCACACTAAATTGCAATGTCGAACAAAAGTTCCCACTCAATGAGCTTTTGAAAGTGGGCAGTTGGCATCTAGTAGCAATAGCTGACTTTATTTACATCAACTTTGAAGGAAGGACTACATTTCTAAAAGTCTACAGACCTTTTGTCCAGCATTTATAGAAGAAAAACAAATTCAACTTACTGTAAGGGCTGTTTTTGTCTTTAACTCCCATTATCTGTCCGTTAGGCATGATGGCTAAATAATATCCAGACTGGCTTTTAAAGCGTCTCCGTCTTGCCGTTTTGGAGTGCTTCATGCAGTAACACGAAGCGGAGCATTCTGTAAGGTCTGTCATCTTAGAGTCTTGGCATCCGTGCGTGTTGAAAGATGATGAGCGTTCGCAGCAGCGTGTTGTTTTGCCAGGTTTTTCGTTCAACATGAAAACTTTCCAGAATCCGTCTTGGTAGTCGTGTTCGCCTCCTTGATCGTGGAACTGCATGCCGGGATCGTATTCATGACACTGGTCTATTAAATCGTACATTGTTGCTGGTGTTGATCTCCTAAGAGATGAATTATTGGAAAATAAATTGCTAACTGCTGCCTTCATATTTCAGTATGTAAGTGTTTTATAATTTCTGGTATTTTAAACTTTTCTTGCTTTTCAACTAAAATATTATCTCTCTTCGATAAAGATCTCGGTAATGTTCTCTCTCTGTATTTGTGATTTCCAGATAAATTTATTTATCTCCGTTATACCGCGCACACGTGTTTTATCGACCGTCTTTAACTGAACTCTGTTATCAAATGACACACAAACAAACAAGTGGCCTTTTCTTTCACAAAATGTGATTTCGTTTTTTGAATACAGTATAAATACCTCAAAAGTTAATTATCAAAACAAAAGACAAACTTTATAAAACCACAACTAATCAACAATAAGACAAAAGCCACCGTAAAAAAATAACCACTCATTAATTTTGATTCTGTCAACATTCAACAAAGGTCCAATGGGTAGACTTTTTTTACCAGATTGACAGATTGTCAAAATAATTGCACTTTTTCTGACTGTGTATCTTTGAGATGGCATCATAATTTCAGATTTAGAAGAAACATCCCCAGCAGACAGTTGTTTCAACGTCAGAACGTTATTTCGAAGTTGAAATAATGTGAGTACCGTACGGGACATTAGAATTTGAATAACGCTGTATGTCTGCGGGGTTATAGAAGGTTACAAAATGCAATTCATTGAATCATGAATTTCAAAAGTTAACGAAATACAAGTATACGAGAACAAATTGAACGCTTTGGTGAAAGCCCCACGTGGCATCCGAAACCCGGACAGAAGTTTAAGCAATGTTACTCTAATAAGACAATTCAGAATAGTACAACAAATAAATTGATACAAATAAATCTCGCAAACAAATTTTCACACAGAAAATCAATTTTCATCATCATCACACAAAGACGTAGCACTATAAAATTATAATCTTTCCACTCATCTTTGCTCTTCAAAGAAGACTAGTTCACATACAACTCACTGACATAATATACAGAGCATTAAAAAAAGGTCATATCATATCAATATTTTCAAACACAGCGATATTCAATCAAACTCTCTCACACCACCAAGTAAAAATGATCTACATGAGATTCGTCAAAATTTAAAAATAAACGCTTTATCAAAAACAAACTAAATTTCAAACGAAACTACAGTGCCTATCATGACTATATCTGATAAAAGTTATCTTAAAGAACAATCAAGAGCTATTTTTCCAAAAGTTACATAGAACCACTCGCGAGTAGCCTGTACCAAACTCATTTCTCTTCTTTTCTAGGTTTAAAAGTCAATAAAGAGAAGGTCTGGTACAGGCTTCTTGCAATCTCTTCAAGTTTTATCAAGCTCTGACATGAAATTTAGACTGAGAAGATTTTCTATAAAACAGCCAATCTATCCACTCTTAAATATGAGAAGTCTCGTCTCCTCAAAGAAATAGGTTTTTTAAAGTACAAATTTCAATAACAGTTATTCTTATCAGAATAAGAACAAGGAACAGATTAAGAAAGTACGGAACTAAATTTTGATCCTTGAGGATAATCTGAAGAAGAAAGCCACCATTTTGATGGATAAAGCTTGACTTTAGATCAGTTATTTAAAGCCAGAAATCTTCTTTTCTATTTTTTTCAATCCCTAAATAATATTCCATAAGAGCAAAATTGAGCCTAGAGATAATAATATAGATATGAATTCAACAGAGAGGTTTGTAGAAAATATGTGTCAGTTCCTTTATATTAATCTTGTGATTGAAATCTCCAAAATACAACGTAAAAAATGCGAATAAAATTCTAAAAATTTGCAAGACATAAGAATTGTTTAGAGATCTTGAATATTGCTTAAGCCAATGACATTCTATCCGTAGCATATAATATCTTGAAATAACGGATAGGACACTTTTTTTATATAAGTGGTCAAAACCTTGACATACGTTGCACATTCCAATTCATGGTGTGCGTAAGTTAAAATTACGTCATTTTCCTAACGGAAACACCCAAAATAGAAAACAAACTCCGGATCTTTTGGCTATATCCAACTTAGTTCATGGTGTTTGGTCGTTCCATGGACAGGTTTTTGTGAAACTCGACAAAAATGAAACTAATTGTAATATTTTGGAGAAACTGTGAAATATAACATTACTATTATGAAGCTAATGTAATGTGGTGCTAACTTACGCATAATTTTGTTAAATAGCCTGGAAAATAGATTACAAATGCTATCCCCATATATATACCAACAAACACAAAGTTACAATAGAAAAGAAGAAATACCTCTAAAACCGAACATGCTGCACCAACTCTAGTTCTACTACTATTAATCAATCAATCAAAAACAGTATACATGATGATATTATAACACAGACCCTCATAATTGGCATCGTGGTATGGATGGTATCATTAATACGCACTTTTAATCTCCTAATCCCATTAACAACCTTTATCTCCCTGTTTCTTTAACTGATATGTGAAATCATCAGGTGGCAAAGCTACCCAACAGACACATGGCGTTTTTTCAACATTGTTTCAACGTCCAAATAACGTTCTGCTCTTGGAACAACGTTGTTTAGACGTTAAAATAACGTTCCGTGCTTGCTGGGTAAAGGACCTTGGTATTCAAAGCGTCCTAGTGCACAAGGCAATAAAATCATTTTTTTGATGTCATCCGAATTCAATACATTAAGTGTTTCCACACTCAATTTCCCATCTTCTCACAAAAGTTTCATCAACATCTTATCTCGACTATGCATTTTGATTATTTTTATCAATCTTTATATAAAAACCATCATCCTTCCTCAGAACCAGAAATCAAAAATCTTTAGAATACTTGAAAATCGATGTCTCCGGAGATTGAATAAAATAAATCGCTGGAATGGAAACGGTGTCCAAGTATTTTGATTTCAATTCACTTTCCTTCCTACCTTTTTTAATCAGGATACTAATTTACAGTGCCGGATACAGAAGATAATCAGAAAATCTGATGGAGAGTGACACTTTTGTCCATATTCCTTATATGGAAGTCAGCACCCTCCGTCTACCTTCTGTATCCGTCTCTAAATTATATAGTAACGAAACGGGATATTATGAACCATTATGCTGTCGAAAAGGAAATCAAAAAAGTCTCTACCGATGTTAGCCTGAGGAAATCAGGTTGAAAGGCTGTGTCTAAACGAAAAGGATCTTAGGAGGAACAAAATGACATTAACAAAACCTCCAAGTAAACATTGATAACAAAAACAGCAGACGACAACAAAAAAGTTCCTTTTGACAAATAAAAGATGATAGAGAAATTGATGGCAATCGATCCGATAAGACTTTTTTAATGCAAAATGAGAAGCAAGAATCTTACTTAAAATCTTAAAATGAAGAAAAATTTGTCTCTACTTTAATACATAAGCCGAATAAAAAATATCGAATGAGAAGATTCAAACATATTATACTTAAAATCTTAGACTTAGAGAGAAAAAGTTGACTAACTTTTGAAATATAAAAGTTTTGAAAAAAACAAAGTGTCCAGAAAACACACAAAGTTATCCCAACATTGCTTCAACGTCCAAATAACATTCTGACGTTGAAACAACGTTGTTTGGACGTTAAAAAAACGTCGTGTGACTGTTGGCTGACTTACAGATAGGGATATTGCTGACCAAATAGACAATCCTTTTTGATTGACCAAAGAAAAAAGAGATTTATCAAGTAAAAAATGTGCTCATCAGTCGATGAAAAATCGTATTCTATAACAAACAAAGTTGATGACAAAATATCGAAATCTTAATAACATGATGAATCACGCCAGAGAAAGTTTGTTTTCTAAACCCGATAATGAATAACGGTATTGTTTGAAGGAAAGATAGAAAGTGGTAAAGCTAAATTTTTGTTATGGAAGTCGAAATATTTTAATAAGTCTTGGCCTCAAAAAATCTACATTGACCTCCTCTAGCCTTTGATCCATACAAACAAACAAGGCTAATTCTTTAATTCATAGACCTCAATGAGTCGTAAGAATTGTGGTGCATTATTAGTATTATTTGTCTGCATAGAGATTATAGCCTAGAGATAGGAGAGGTTATGGACCAGTCAATTTGAGATAACTCAAGTTTTCCGTTGTAAAGTCTCTTATACGATTTTGGAGAACGAAGCATCAAGACAAAACTTTGTCACTTTTATTCAAGCAATTTTTAGAGGGACTTTGTAAAGACTTTGATAATTTTAGAACTTTAGGAGACGATCAAATACAAGAAAAATGTTGATAACATCAAAATCTTTTCACGGAATAATGAATTTTCAGGAGAGGAAGGAACATTATAAAAGAAAAGTAACAGAATTAGTAACTCATAACTGCTTTGAAAATCAAAAGCAGCAGCGGGTGAAATCAAAGGGACAGACTTGACGACATTTTTTGATACCATTTAATATTCCAATTGTAGACCCTGACCAAACCAAAACAAACACAAGCAGGAATTATAAAAAAATATTATAAGGGTTTTGTATGGAATTTAAAACAACTAGTCATTTATGATGAAAGCATCCGAACGAAACCGCAATTATAATTTGAAAAGCGTAAAATGGAATGGAATGAAAGGACTATTAGAAAATTCCATTGCGTCTTATGTGTTTTATGTAACACAATTAAAATGCGAAACAATCTAAAATTTTAAAAGGAGGTCACCATGGGTAACTTTCATTAAAGAATTTTCTCAATTTTTTATGTCATGGGGCAGGCGGGCCACACCACCCACTCCTTTGCTGACTCGCTGGAAAATTCGATAAATCATCCCCTGTGAAAAAATTAAAATCGAATTTTCAGATTATGTTTTCACCAATGGGAGTTTCCCCTTTTTATGCCCAGTCACAAAGAAAATTTTTACCAAACAGCGAGACAAAGGTGTTCTGGATAACGGACTATTCCATCTCCCAAAAGTCAAGATCACGATGAAGTATCTTCATCATTCATAAAATACTATACCGTAGTCTCTTTAAAGTATCTCCTTAATCACCTTTAAAGGAACACCAACTCATAGCACTGTATTCTATCAGGCATCTGAAAAATCATTGGAAAAACATACTAAATGAACTTACCCAAAATAAGAAGTTTTAGGTCTTCGGTTACTACATCTATACCGGTAAGTCATTTTTTATTGATCGAATTCAAAATCTCTCGTATATGTAATAACACTGTCTTCGCCGTCACTCTAATGTCCCAATTAATCAGTAGTAAAAAGCTCAATCAACTTAATTATCCCAAATTCCTTGGTTAGAGAATGCTTGCTATTTTTCTCTTCTTTTTTTATACCTTTAAAAATTTTTTCTCTCTACATACCTCTCTTTACCATCATCTATTAAGAAGCTTTCACATTATGTGACAGATACCCCTTATATTCGAAAGTAGAGCTCGTGGTCGCTATGGTAACAATAGATGTCATAGACTTGATAAGACCCTATACAGACACTTATAAAAAGACTTATTTTGATATAAGGATTAAATTACGTCATTAAAAAAAACGAACCTAAGGCCAGATTTATTGACAAATCAAGCAGTGACAGTAATTTATAGGATGGTACGTATTTTTTATAAGAACACTGTGGCACGAGGACACCCCCGTCTGTAAGGGTCGGTTTTTCAGCATGTTTTGCACTGCACTGTAAGGGTACGATTTTGAGACCCCGATCTTTGTCAGAACGTACGGTAGTTTTGAGATCGAGTGCCCCCTCCCCCCAATGGGTATTTGAGTTTCCATTCTTCTTCATCAAAAACTAATTTCAACATATAAATTTTTATATAAAGTGACTTAACATTTAATTATTTTGAAAAGTCAGAAATTTTGAATACAATTCGGAGGTTCGAAATTAAGAAAAAAAAACCTGGCTAACGTTTAAAAAAATCTTCATAAAGCTAAACATAATATACATTATAATAAACATAATAATTACCTAGAAGGAGTCATTCAAATCTACCAATGTGAAACAAACTCCTCGAAATTTCCGCCTCCCCTTTATAGCACTCTTTTGGTTCGTTATTTACGCGTTGTACGTTGTCGTGCGTCGCGAGACAAGAAATAACACAAACCAATAAGAGAAAAACGATTTAAGCAAATGTCAACTTAATAAAGCATTATGGGAGAGCTGTTTTGTTGTAAACATTTGAAAAAAGCATATTTTTTCGACTAATTGTCAATTCCTTCTTAATTGATCCAACAATATTAGTTAAGTGCTCTCGGAAATCTATCATCACTCGTTTTGTAGGATGATTATGAAACAGTAGATAAAGTAGTCTGGACCCATACTAATTTTTACCCATTTCACTAAGAGCTCACATGAGAAAAAATAACTTCGAGTCGGGTAAGAATCGGATGTAGACCGGGATCCCATTTATAGATACAGATCTTTGAAGAACTAGGCTCAGAGCCAGGTGCTGTTTCGTCCGATTTAAATTTTTCTGTTTTTGACAAATTTCTTCTTAAAAAACAAAACATGTTTACGTCTGCTGTAACAAACGGAAATTTCGACACTCTATTCTTTAATTCGAATTTTAAGCAAAGTTGTTCCAACATCAGAACTTTATTATTTGGACGCTGTGTGTCTGCTTGGGTGACGAATTTAACTGGGATAAAAAAGAATCTGAAAGAATCATGAAGGTGAAGCCAACTGCATTCTTCCAATATAGAAAAGTAAACATGCGTAAAAATGGCTAGATTTAATGTACATATACAGGATATTTTACTTCCAATCCCTTGCGTGTACACATCCGGAGCTCCCCATCATTAAAGCGTGGTTACGTTTAGCGCGATAAATTGGGGGAAGAGGGTGATATGTAAACGATAACGTTCAAACAGCCAATCGAGCTTCCTAGATTTTGCGGGACAACGGTCGCGGGTTGCTATCTGCCGTTCTCCTTTGGTTTATCCCGCTCAACGTAACCTCGCTATTACCAAGAAAGTACACTCCTTTATTGGAGAGAAGAAACTCTATACAAACTAACGAAAAAAACTAAAAATAATTCTAAACCTCTTTTCTTGTGGTGAGCTTTAGTGCGTCAAAGAGAAACGAGGTTCAATATCTTTAAGTACACTCGTAGAAAAAATCAAGACAGAAAAAGAAATGAGAGAGAAAGCGTCTAATATGCCGGAAAAACGTTATTGGCCTTAAAAATATTATATGAAACCGTATCAAACTTTAAATGATGACGCGACGTATACTAAAACGTCATGTAATGTGACGTAATGTTTCGAGGTAGAGATTTATCGTTAAGAATAAAGAGCGAACATACGAGTCACGTTTTTATCGGATGATATTTGGTTGTTGAGTATCAGAACAGTTTTGTATATTGCACAATACTTAATCGTTTGGATCGATCAAAATGTTAATAGCAATAAAAAAACTCATAATTGATTTTGTTGAAAAAACAAATAAATCAAAGTCGAACGTATCATCACGCGTCACAGAGTAACGTCACACAGGTCCGTAGCGAGTGGGGCGGGGTATTGTGTAAAGGGTGGCGGCATGCGGGTGTCTTCTAAATTCAAATCAAAGTTGTTTTACATACCTACAACGTGTTATTTGTATGTTGTAAGAATGTCGTTCGACAGGTGTAGTTCGAAAGGCCGGAGAGATATTCAAAAAGATTATCATCGGAAAACATCAAATTTTATTGAAGCTTATTTCAAAATCAAACTCTCCCTCTGATAATGTCACGACATCCAATCCATCTCAAGCAGTTTAAGTGATATTGGTGTTAATCTAATGACTAGATAAAGGAAGGAAAATGCGGAGCGGAGGCGATTTCCATAAAAAACATAAGATTTGATTCCTCAGTCATATTTTATAGATGCACCATCATTTAGGTTGACGACACCCATATTGATCTGAATAGCAAAGAGTTAGAATCCGGAAGAATCACATCAGAGATGTTAAGTAAGTAACAGTAGGTGATCAGTATTATTGATAGATCACATAAAGATTAATTGGCATAAAGATGGAATCTGGGTGGCATATGACAAAGCATTTAGGGCGAAATATATAAATTCACTTTTGGAAGCTAGGATATATTTTGGTAATTTGTGTAGTTGATACTAGTAAAGTCCGGAGAGACTGACTAAAAAAGATCTTAATCTAGGATAGCTTAGAATACAGGATGTCAATGTCCGTAAGGTTTTTTGAAGAATCTCACCAGGGTTTATAAAGGCGCAGGGTTTATGCAGATATTATGTAGATAAGTTTAAGTTTATACGTGAGATGTACCAAGAATTCCCTCCGTATGGCAAAATCTCGGACGAATATATATTCAGTTGTTAAATTTAATCGAGTAAAAAGTAAACAATCTTACAAACTAAGTTTTTCGAAGACCCCGTATATTAATCATCATGAACTGGTTAGAATCAACGTTGAATGGGTCAACTGGCGGCTTAGCACTAATTGCAATGAAAAGACCAATGAATTAAACTTTTACCCAGTTTCGATACAAAAAAAATGCCAAAAATTGCCAAACATTTAAAAAGGGATTTCCTATCGCCAGCCTTTACTAATCTGCTAAAACTCATCAGCCATCATTTCCGTCGAAGAGAGTGTTCATAATTAAAACACGATTATTAAAAGATTTTAATCAGCAACAATGTGTCTCTTCTAACTACCACAAGTAGAAACACCACAGAATCGCCGTTTGCAAGGGATCAACCGCTGACCGCACACAAAACATTAACCTTTCTTGATATTCCTTGCAAGACACCGTATGGATTTTCTTGCAAAAGAAAGATGCTTGAAATATATGACGAAATCTTTCATATATCATTTGGCCTCTCTATATTTCTTCAACGCGATATTTTACCATATTCACCAGTACCTTCCCAGCAGTCACGGAACGTTGTTTTAACGTCGAAACAACGTTGTTCTAACGTCAAAACATTGTAAAGACGTTGAAAGAACGTCATGTGTCTGCAGGGAAAAGACGCTCGATGAAAATAAGAACAAAAAGGTGTTTGCAACATCCAGGCTGGTTATTTGATATAGCCTGCAATTTTGGACTAAATATCTGCAGACTTTTAGAATTGGTCTCCTTCCTTCAGGGTTGATGTAAATAAGGTCAGCTAATTGCTACCATCTATATGTCAACAGACCTCTTTCAAAAGCATTGAGAGGGGTAAAGAGGGCAGTTATATTGTTTTTCTGGTCTACAACCCTATGTCTGTGTCTGTTTCTATACAATCTTTCAACTCTTAATCAAGGCGGGTTCTACGACGGGAAGTTGGTAATGTTTTAAATAGTGAATCATATTTATCACAAAATGAATCAGTTTAATTATTTCACCTTAAAGATTGTTGTATGCGTATAAAGCTTAGTAACGGTTTTATCAGATATCAAATTTTCTTTCTTCTACCATCATGATCATATTTACATTTCGTGACTGTGATGTCACCCTCCCGCCTGCTTAAGTTGTTTAAAAGAAGGGGTTTGATTACATTTTGTTGAAGTGTAGGGACCGCCCTCTAATCACTTATTTCATCTCGTGGGCGATGACAGGCTAGAAAGCGTTAAATCTTGTCTTCTTTTCTTACTTTTTGAAGCTAGCCTGAATAATTACAGTGGGTTTCATGTTGTTATGATATAGTACACAACAGTAGTCCGAATGTGTATTATTTGACATCAAATTCTCTGGTGCTACTGGCTTTTGAGTAATTAAAAATGTTGATTAGGTAGGGGTTCTTAAAAGAGGAAAAAAGTAAAAGATGTTTGTAGTTCCTCAATGAATGAGTCAATCAGTGATGGAATACCGTGGTTTCTCCAATTTAACGCGTACTCTAATTTAACGCGTAGTCTGATTTTTGCGAAAAATCGTAATTCATTTTACTCTAATTATTAACGCGTAGCAGGAATTCCAAGTAATTAATTTTCCTCTAATTATGATATATGCCGCCTTAACACCCACATTGGATGAAGACATTATATAATTGATTTTTTCCCTAATTATTAACGCGTACTTTGAACGCCGCCGAAATCTTGTAATTAATCTTTCTCTAATTTTTTACGCGTAGCGTCCAAAATAATTATTATTGTCACACGTTAAATTGGAGAAATCACGGTACATACATCTGTCTCCTCGCTCTTGGCGCCCTTGGCCCCAGGGGTCACATATTTTTTACGACACAAGAGGGTCCTCAAAGACCGATAAGGAGGTGAAATACGTAGACCATGTCAATGCGTAATCAGAATCATCAATATAGCATCAGTGGAGAGGATGTAAGCTCTGGGTTCGAGGGTGATATTAATTCTTAGCTTATAATTATATTTGAAAATTCTGTAAAATCGGTATAAAGTGTTTGTCTTCTGGGCTGAATATTTTGTTGATGGATAGATGAACCCATGGAATCAATCATGGTCAGTGTTAACTCAGTGTCAGTCACATCAACAGAAGCAAAGCCCCCTTTTCGACCTGATTCCGCCCAGAAGAATTTCAATGAACCTTTAGGGATATCGTCTTTGTGTTTTTGGGAATCTTCGATGAAATTTGCGCAACCGATGGTAAAGTAATGGACTGCGGAAGTGTCCTCCTTTACGTGCTGAGAAATAAGAGAGAATAATTACGGTTTCAAAAATCTTGCTAGATCTGAATAATTTGTTTTTTCTTATTACGTTGGCATCAACCAGATATCAACCAGTTGTTAGGGAGGTTATGTACCGGGTACAAATCACGACGATGTCTTTCTCTACCAGGGGAGTACGGGCAGATAGATGTAAATATAGCCTGTTATGAATATCTCCTTTTTTGCATCGAAGATTTTCACAACTTTTCGTTTTAGACTCGTTCTAATTGTTCGAAATGTAGATACTTATTCACTGCAGATTGTGGGTCAAAACCGGCCGTTCGTCGTCCATGGTTTTATCGTACTTAACCGCGCTATTGATTGTCGACAAAAACATATCTCAATGTACAAAGCAAACTAACATAGCCGAATACAAAGAAAAGTCCAAAGAAGTCAATTTTTTGCCAAACTACAAACCCTCTAAAAATGCAAACTCAAAAAAATCCAATAGTTTTTCGGACAATAATTGTATATACCTGCAAATTGTGATCATGGCCATTGATATATGCTGACACTTCATATTTCTCTAACAATGGTTTCAAACGCTCAACCAGACAGGATGTTGGACCATGTTCAGCAACGGACCACACTGGAAAATGACCACCAACCAATAGATAATCAATATCTGAGGAGCTTTTTAATTCTTCTTCCAACCACGTCCATTGGTCTTCCGCAAGTAACCAGTTTTCTGGACCTGTGTATGTAAAAAAATTGAATGTCTAATTTGGAAGGAAACCATATCTTCCATTAGATACTGTTTGGTAAAAAACGTGGCGTGTCGTTCCTTGATATTGCATGTGGATCACTTTTTGTCTGGGGGGTACCGGGATGGAGTTAAAAATGGAATTTGGATATTAAAAAAAACGAGAAATTTACCAGCAGGCTGCATAGCATCAAAATCAGAATTGGTATTTCCGCACAAAACAATTGTATCAATCATGATCAATTTCATCGTGCGACTTGTGTCTGTAAAAGAAAATTGAATAAGTTAAGGCCTTTGTAAATCAAAATGCCAACATGCACACATCTTTTTGACCAACATATCCACTAATCAACAAGTTGGCCAACAATGTTGACCGGTTTGCGGAGGGCACCAACATGCTCAAGAAGAAAGAAAATGTCAAAAATGTTGAACGCAAAACAGAGGAATAAAGAATGTCAATCCCCTGATAAAAAAATGAAAGAACAAACAAGGAAAGGCATAGTCAATTAATCTAACCCACTGGATTAAAAAGATTTATACAGTTATAGAAGTTAGTCTCAGTCACTTGTTAGACCAATCACGGTATAGCGTATTACTAGACGTATTTTTAACGTTTATTTCAACATCTTCACAATATTTTAACGTTGAAAGAGCTTGAAACAACGTTGAAAGAGCTTGAAACAACGTTGAAAAGAGCTCGAAACAACGTTGAAAGAGCTCGAAACAACGTTGAAAGAGCTTGAAACAACGTTGAAAGAGCTTGAAACAACGTTGAAAGAGCTTGAAACAACGTTGAAAAGAGCTTGAAACAACGTTGAAAGAGCTTGAAACAACGTTGAAAGAGCTCGAAACAACGT